>CAUYPK010143842.1:0-12615 GCA_963574355.1 Loris lydekkerianus
CTGGTTTCGAAGTCCTGGCCTAAAGCAATCCTTCTACCTCAGTCTCCTGAAATGTTAAGGTTACAGGCATGAGCCACTATGCCTGGCTTCTTTTAGTTGTTTTAACTATTTATCTTGAATAGATTTTTTTTTTTTTTTTTTTAGTTTCTGGCCAGGGCTGGGTTTGAACCCGCCACCTCCGGCATATGGGGCTGGCGCTCTACTCCTTTGAGCCACAGAGGCACCACCCTTGAATAGATGTTTTTAGAGTATATAGAAGTGACAGCCTGGTTTTCCCTCCTTAAGTAATCTTTAAAAGTTTCCCAAAAAGGGAAAAATGAGGCAAAAAGAAAGAAAGGCAGAGTCAGCTTTAGACAGTTAAGATAGTTAAAACATTGAAAACAAGGAGGGTATGTCTACTATATTAAGTAAAGTGATGTCTTCTAGACACAAAACAATCTCATGAGGTTTATTTGCCTTTTTGTTTAAGGAACTTCTCAAATGAACAATTTCATCACATCCAAAGTTTTCCGCCAAAGTGGCCATTGTAATTCCAAATTGTACCTGATGAAACTGTGCTAGTGAGATACATATGAGTTATATAATAGTGAGAAAACATGAAGGAAGCAGGTATTTGGTCCAGAAGAGGCAGGATTTTAGAATGAGAAGACCCTGTAAAACCTGTCATGGTCCCTAAAGATGGTGCTCATGCAGAAACTTGCATCCTGGAACTTGACCAAAGGCCAGTTGTCAGCAATCAACGAGATAGACAAATCTTAATTCCGGGCAGAGGAAACTAAACAAAGCAGTCCTCAAGGATACAAAGATACCCCTATCTTCATTCACCTTGGATTCTATTTCACAGGGTCTACTCTGTTCCAACTATACCAGTAACACTTAACACTTGCCCTGTACTGAAGCGTGGAAACTCCCTTCAGTTTCAGTTGTGATTCTCAATATAGCTCATGGAATTTTTGCATTCAGTACCCATTACTTATTTTGCAGTTCTTAGATCTGTTAGATGTGTGCAACCTCTCTCTTATATAATGGCTGGAGGTCATGTCAGTTCATAACTCTTGATGGTTCCCCATCACCTGGCTTTTCTGTAGATGCTATCCATGGGTTTAATTTTGCAATCCTATTTGCCATATATTTTTAGGGAGAACTTTGGGATATTAAAAAGTTATGCTACTATCATCACTATCTTCTCTCTTGTGTCCTTTTTGGTAACAAGGAATACTACAGAAATAGCCCAACAGACTACCTAAACATCTCATTTCCTAGAATTGTAACACATGCCCTTGCCTAATAAACAGTGCAAAGGAAGATGGTGTTAATCCTCCTTGGATGGCTGAACCTAGATTAGCATCAAGACTCACTTCCTGGAATGAGAACAAAAAGAGAAAAAAAAGCACATACACAACTAGAGGGTGAGTAACTGGGTATAAACAGAGCTCTGCCAGAGAAGAAAAAGCACAGCAGCAATGGTAGATAGGGTAACAGACTTTAGTATAAAACTAAGATGTTAAGAGCACTATTTTCCAAAGTTCTTGACAGTAGGCATCATAGAAATATGTATCACTGGGCTGGGTGCTGTGGCTCACGCCTGTAATCCTAGCCCTCTGGGAGGCCGAGGTGGGTGGATTGCCTGAGCTCATAGGTTCGAGACCAGCCTAAGCAAAAGCAAGACCCCATCTCTAAAAAAAAAACAAAAAAAACAGCCAGGCTTTGTGACAGGTTCCTGTAGTCCAGCCATTTGGGAGGCTGAGGCAAGAGAATCATTTGAGCCCAAGAGTTTGAGGTTGCT
The DNA here is from genome assembly GCA_963574355.1 of Loris lydekkerianus. NCBI lineage: Eukaryota > Metazoa > Chordata > Mammalia > Primates > Lorisidae > Loris > Loris lydekkerianus. The sequence goes on from CAUYPK010143842.1 coordinate 1,787, forward strand.
GTGAGCTGTGACACCACAGCACTCTACCGAGGGTGACAAGTCAAGACTGTCTCAAAAAAAGAAAAAACAGAAAAGAAATATCTATCATCACCTTGTAGTCACACATATATTTATGTAACTAAGTTTCATGAAACAACACTATGTAGGAACATAAAAACCTAGTTAATTCCAAATATAATTTTATTAACATTTAAATACAACATTCCACAAAATCCCTTAAAAAGTACAAACACAAAATTTTGTGAAGATTTTATTTAATGTGATGGGTGTGCTTGCCTGTTCATAAGTTCCTTCCAGTCAGGAATGCACGAAGATAATGCTACCCGCATGTCTGGTGCACTATTGAGCCGATTTCTTTTCTTTGTTTTTAATCGTGTCAAGATTGAAAATCCTAGTTCACACAAATAAGTAGTTGTGAATGGTAACAACAGCAATATGCTCTTTCTACTTAGCAATGGAAATTCACCTTTAATCTTAATCCAAAATGTTGATAAACTTAATGTCTTATAATAATTCTTCAGTGTGAATGAAGAAGTAAGCTGTAATAATTCATTCTCTTCTTCAGGCTCCAAGTTTAATTCAATTATTGATTCTGGGTTTTGAAAAGCAAATGGATCTTTCATCCAAATATTTTTCTTTAATGTTTCAAATTTCTCTTGTGGAAAGTAATAACTAAAGGTTTGAGACAAAGTGTTAAGATGCAACAATATCTCTAATTTTACTTCTTTTAAGCAATCTTCATTAATAATGTTCTCTTCAATGTGTTGCAACAAAGTTGGGAACATATAGTAGCTAGGGTGATTACTTTTAAGTCTTACTTGCCACAATGACAGTGTCTTTTGGAATCTTAGAATATGTTCAAGATATTGAAATATATCATTGTTTTTCCCCTGTATTTTCAAACTTAATTCATTGAAAACACCAAAAATATCACTTAAATATGCCAATTTTGTTATCCAAATGCCATCTTCAAAAATATTTGCCAAATGAGATTGCTTTTCAATAAGAAAAATGTAAATCTCATTCCTGAGTTCATATACTTTGCTCAATACTTTTCCCTGAGATAACCACCGAACTTCTGTATGAAACAGTAAGTGGGTATGGTTAATTCCAATCTCTGAACAAAATATTTCAAGGAGTCTGCTGTTCAATGAACTTCCTTTAATAAAATTAACAATTTTCACTGCATTTTTCAAAACATCCATGAGACTTGGTGGAATTTCTTTGGATACCAGAGCTTCGCGATGAATAAAACAGTGATTCCAAAAAGCATTGTTATGGGTGGCTTCTAACAATTTTTCAATAACTTTGCTATGTTTTCCAGTCATATTTGCTGCTCCATCACTTGAAATTCCTTTACAATTTTCCCAGTTTAATTTATATTGACCAATAATGCACTTTTCCAGTTCAGCAAATAAGTCTAATCCAGTTATATGTGAATTTAAATTTAAACAACATAAGAGATCTTCTACAAAATCATCTTGCCACACATATCTGACATAAACTAAGAGTGCTGGACAACTTGCAATATCAGTGCTCTCATCAAGTTGGATCGCAAAGTCTATACCAGACTGTAGCCGTGTAATAAGCATTGCTTCTAAATGTTTTGCAATAGTACAGATCCGACGAGATATTGTGTTATCACTGAGAGGTATAGTTCTTAGTTTATCAGCTGATTTATCATCAAAAATTGTACGTACCATATCCATACATGCTGGAAGAATAATTTTTTCAGCAGCTGTGTGGGCCATTTTCTCTTTTGCCACTCGATATGCAACTAAATATGATGACAGTAAGGCTCTCTCATTCATAGTTGTAGAGCGACTAAGAAACTGTGGTGATGACTCTACATTATTTTTTACCTTTTGAAAATGGTCTTCATTTTCATCTTCTTCCTTGACCTTTGCTATAACTATGCCTTCCATCTCTTGGGTATTCTGGGGGGACAAATCTTTAGTAACCCTTGAGTCAGCAGTCATTATTCAGGTTGCAGGAACAGGCTCACTTGATCCAAATAGGGTGTTTTGTAGGGCTGTCTTTTGTGATCCAGGAGGTTTTATGAGATTGGTTTTTGCTATCCTGCAGGGTAGAAAAATGTAATAGCAGTATTAAAAAGCAACATTGCATTGTTATGCTATTAACAACTCATAAATTGTAATAGCTAGAGTGAGACCCTGTCTCTAAAAATAACTATCATTCATGTTAGCTATATGTCAGGCAGATTTGGTGCAATACATATATAGCTCCTTCTTAATATCCATGGAAACTTAATGAGGTACACATGACTATTATGACTATTTTACAGATGAAAAGTAGAAGTTGAGAAAAATTAAATGTGTCTAACAATACAGTGTTAACAGAACCAGTACTCAAACCCAAGTCTGAAGACAGTGTTGTTAAGTATGCTGTCACCAAATCAAAAAAGGTATCAGGTTACTTTTAAAAGTAATCACAGGGTGGTGCCTGTGGCTCAAAGGGGTAGGGTGCCGGCCCCATATGCCAGAGGTGGCGGGTTCAAACTCAGCCCCAGCAAAAAACTGCAAAAAAAAAAAACAAAAAAAAAAAACAAACAAAAAAAGTAATCACAATGGAGGGTGTATAAGATAATCCATTGGAGCACAGGGAAAAGAATTAGAATTAAGAAGAAAATAAGCGTTCATTGCAAAGTCAAATAGTAAAAAAAAAAAAAAAAAAAAAATGAAACTGTATAATTATATGAATACTGGAACATTTAGTGTTACACAGATCCATGAGATATTCTAGAGCAGCGCTTCTCAATCTGTGGGTCATGACCCACATAGGAACGGTATTAAAGGGCCGTGGTATCAGGAAGGTTGAGAACCACTGTTCTAGAGGAAGAATGAGATTGCGATAACAGATGGAGGCTGACAAGATATCTTCATTTGCTTGCTTTTAGTATATTGCAATATTTCACTGTTTATATGAACCTAATGGATTTATGAATATTATTTGGTTTTACTAAACTAACCTTCAAAATTTGATCAGATGGCTTAGATGACTAGTGTGAAGAAATACATACCACATTATAGCAGGTATGTCAAGGATGGATTGAATTGTCCCAAGAATAGCTAGGGAAAAGGATGCTCCAAGGATTCATTGCTTTGACTAACTTTATCCAATACTGGAAGCTAAAGCAATTCCTGCAAATTTTTATTTATTTATTTTTTTTAAGGCAGAGTCTTATTCTGTTGCCGTGGGTAGAATGCCATGGCGTCCTCATAGCTCACAGCAACCTCAAAACCCTTGGGCTCCAGCAATTCTCTTGCCTCAGCCTCCCAAGTAGCTGGGACTATAAGCGCCCACCACAATGCTTGGCTATTTTTAGAGACAGGGTCTCACTCTAGCTCAGGTCGGTCTTGAACTCCTGAGTTCAGGCAATCTGCCCCTCTTGGCCTCCCAGAGTGCTAGGATTACAGGCATGAGCCACCTCGCCTGGCTAATTCCTGTAAACCTTAATTTCATTCTCTTATTCATTAATATATGAGAACCATTAGAGAAAATGACTCTCAAATTTATCCCCAGCCCCATGTCCATTTCTAAACTAGAATTCAGGCTCTCATTACCTCTAGCATAGATCACTGCAATAATCTACTTAGCTGCAACTTCTCCCTATTCCAAATCAAACTGTATAATAGGGTCTGAAGAGTATTGCTAGAGTATAGCTCTGACGGGATCCCTTTCCTCTCAAAAATTAAGCATAAATCCCATTCCAAGGTCACCATACTATGACATTCTTCAAGTCTTTCCTCTCATTTCTTCACAAACTCTACACTTGAGCCAAACTGGACTCACCAATCAACATATGCTGATTTCCCATCCATATCCCTTTCCCCAGAACAATCTACTTCTCTAACTCTACCTTTCAAAATTCTACCCCTTCTTGTAGCCCATTAAGCCCTTCCTGACAGCTCTAATTTGTTTTTGTCCCATCTTACAGCATTTCTGGTCTTTGTCATCATTTGCATTGCCATTTTTATCCTCATCTTCTTACTATTACATTTTCTGTGCTTATTTCCCTTCATTTTTAGTGGTATAGCTTCCCAAAACTCCATTCTGTCCCTCACTGTAGCAGTATAAATCAGAATGAAGGGAATCCAAAGAGGAGATAAAAATGAAAGAGACAGGGCTGTGGCCAGGAGCATAGTTACTACTCTCTAACTCAGACAGTCCCCTGCTCCAACTCAGGTACAAAACCCTGTAATGGGTTTTGTTAATTTTTTTTTCCTTTGGAGACAGAGCCTCAAGCTGTCACCCTGGGTAGAGTGCTGTGGCATCACAGCTCACAGCAACCTCCAACTCCTGGGCTCAAGCGATTCTCCTGCCTCCACCTCCCAAGTAGCTGGGACTACAGGCACTGGCCACAATGCCTGGCTATTTTTTTGTTGCAGCCATCATTTTTGTTTGGCGGGCCTGGGCTGGATTTGAACCCGCCAGCTCAGGTGTATGTGGCTGGCACCTTAGTTGCTTGAGCCACAGGCACCGAGCCTTGTTAAATTTTTTGCGTGTTCCCAGTACCTAGTCCTCTCTTGACTTTAGACTCACGGTCTCCACTACTTGTTTGATATATAATATTTTGACAGATCTTGACCCTAGAATTTAATTTTTAACACCTTCATGCCTTACCTCAGCTAGACTACTACTTAAAGATCGTCTTTTGCTTTCATTGTTGACTGTAAGTCATTTAACATAGTTCCTTGCAATGAGCAGCTATTTAAACATTTTCTTGTCAGAATGAAATAATAGACTTTTCCTGCTCATTTGGAGAAAGTTCAACAAATTCATCACAGGCCTGTAATTTCAGTACTTGGAAGGACATGTCATTTATAAATTAAGGGATTTCATTATAATATGATTGTCAGATTTGTAAAACATCTGAGTAAGAATGAGAGGTGTATTATATACCAGTATAGGTTTAAAATACACAATAAAATTTATGTCCATGGATAAGTTATATAAACGTTTCCCATTATATATTCCTATGTAACCAAACTATTTCCCTGGCAAATAGTAAGGTTTCATTGATCTGCTTACAATGTATTCACCACATTTGTTAATTAATTGCCCATGATCTACTTAGCACAGGTCTGTATAATGTTTTCTTAGCCAATATCTGTCACTTAGCCATTCTCAATAATGGGAGTAACTTTTTGTATGCTGGTGGCACAGCAGGAAATGCTGGTGAGGCATTGGGTTTTGCCTAGCTAATTTTTTTGTTTAAATTAAGTCTATCATTGAATTCCAAAGTTGGAAGGGCCCTTGAGATAACCTATTTTATTTATGACAAATTTGAGACCTGAAGGGTCTATATGTTTCTTCAAAGAACATCCTGCTTATCAGGGCAGAGGGCGCTCCTAACTGGCGTCCTAATAGCCCATCCCACTTTCCACTGCATCACCCACAAACTCCCTTCATACTCACTTCTCCAAGTTGAACAAAGTCACTTCCCACAACTGAACCCTCCCCATGTCCAAAACTGCTCATTTTAAAAGTCTATCAACTCCAGAAACTGAAAGAAAAAGGATGAAATGTGTATGATCCTTTCCTATTGCATCCAAATCACTTCTTTATTTAATAGGCTTCAGACACACACTCATCTCCACCATAATGGTGGTGGTTTGAGGGTGAACAGATAACTGCGGACACTTACGAGGCTTAACAAGCCCGTCCAATTAAAAAAAAAAATCTCGTGAAATTTGGTTTCCTCTAAGGTCCCCCGAATTTTAACAACTCGGGAGCCCTAGGAAGCCGGTAAAAAAAAAAAAAGCCGTCACCAGAAAGAAAACAAATGGGGACAAGTGGTGAACACAAAAATTGGAGTAAGGTCATTTTCTCCGCGACTCCTTGGGGGCGAAAACCAAGGACTGTGGACCCAGAAGGCACGTGCAGGTGTCCTCTCCCCAGTCTCAGGAGTATCCATCCCAGTGCACAAACCGAAACTTTGCTCCTTTCCCGCCTGAACCTCGGGATGTCTCTGCTGAGACACAAAGTGTCGTTCCGCCGAGGCTGGGACTAGGGATGAGGACATGGACCCCAGTTCATCCCATTGGGGGCATCCTGGAGGGACAGCGGAGCACAGCCACACACATCCATCTTTGTCCCCGCCCGTGCTCCCGGCAGCACCCACGTCTCACCGTGAAACTCAGAGAAGTCTGGGGTGCTAGGATAGAAAAGAGGTGTGACTCGGGGACTCGAAGGGCATTGTACTCGGACTCAGATGGTCCGGTTGTCCAGACAGAGATGCTGAAGAGCCGGAAGTGCGTCACACCCGCCTTCCGGGACAGCGCGTCCCTTGAGAGTTCTCTCTAGGACGCGGGAGGACTTCTCGTCCCTGTTCCCAAGTAGCTGTGCACTTTGGGAGATACTGCTTCTGGGCTTGTTGGCTTCAAGGATGCACTGGGACGGGGAGAAGGAGAGGTTTCCCTTCACTTTGCCCTCTCACACATTTATGTTTCTTTTATTTTTCTTATCGATGGCAATAATTGTAATGGTTATACTTATCAAACAACAGCAATACTTTAGTGATTGTGTATCTGTGGTGGAAGAACTGAAACAAAGGTGTAGAAAGAGGAAGATCAAGCATAAAAGATCTCACAAACCTATGTGGTTGCTTTTCTTGGACCCTGATTATTTTTGCACTGACAATTGAATGAGCAGCATTTTAGAATACTTGGTCTATGGCCAACAAACTTTCTTTCCAACACTAGAAATAAGATTCTGTCTGAGCTTGGCTAATGTTTCCAGAGAGTTTTCTGGGTAACGATACTGAAATTAGTACAGTAAGTTGAATTTGAGGCATTTTTGCTGTCAAAGTGTTATTACAATAATATGGCTTCTACCATTACTTCTTGAGTAGGTCAGAAATAATTTTTATAAAACAATAACTGAAACTTTGAATGGCTGTGACATGACTCTATGTTCTGAGACATTTGTGGTAGAGCTCACCAATGGAAAAGCCACCTGTTATAGAGCTTACCTATGACTAGTTGGTATCCTGAATTATCTTCTAAGCTATCACCAATGTCCCATTTCTTATATTTTGTCTTACTCCAGTCATCCATTTGAGTGTGTCTTCACTCCTAAAGCTGGCTTTCTAACTCCTTGATGACATAACATTCTCAGAACTTATTCCTCCTGATACATCCTATTTTCTTCCAGTATTCCAAGTCATCTCTAAGAGCATTATTGTGCATTGTATTTTTCTTCTTTATCTAAACCAGTCTCCCTCCCCACCTCCTGTCTCCATTCCTACACTGGAATGCCTAAAGGATTCAAGAAGGTAGGTTACTGAATGCAGCTAGCTGGGTATAAGTTTTTGTATTTATGTAATGTGTGAGGCAGGTACTGTGGGGGTCTCATAATAACTTTTCTTTGCCTACAGATCACCTGGCACAAGAAACTCAAAGTGGCCTGGTGGTATTCTGTTTCCATTTCAGTGGAACACTTAATGTGTTTGCCAGAGGAAATGTTCTTCTTGGGGATGAGGACTATAACTCAGCTGATTCTAGATTTTGGAATTAGAAAGGACAAATTCTACACGTGGGTTACTGGGTACAATGGTAATAGGTGATATGCCTATTTCAAGCCCTTGGTTTCTGTACACATGTAGTCTTTTTGTTGGAGACACAATAGTATATATCCTTATTGGTTCCATGCATAAATGCATATACTGTATCTGGAAGGAAAGCTCCCCAATGTTGCAAGACATTGTACTGTAGTCAGCATTTTAGTTGAGTCTTGGGTAGACTATTCTGTAGTTTATTGTCATACTGACCATCAAATGGGTTTCTTGGTTTAAGGTATGTCAATGGATAAGGCATCCTGTAAGCCCTCAGGCTTACAGGTTGGTTGTAAGGCCATAATTATAAGTTATAGGTGAGGTAACAGTGGGGCAGAGGTCAGTCATATGGGTGTTCAGGTGGTGCTGTTGGAGGCAAAACAGTTAGGGAAGGAAAGCCTGTATTTACAGCATGTTCTGTTAAGTACAAATTGCTGCTTCTTCTAAGATTAGGTAAGTTGATGCACTCAACTAGGTGGTAGCAGATATCCCCAAGGCTCAGCATTGGTTTCTAATACTGGCAAGTTTCTAGTGCTGGCAGGCTGGACACTCCACAGTGGAGGGATTTATATCACCTTGGTAAGTGGTAGTCCATATTGTTGGGACCATGCTCAGCACTTATATCTGTTTCCATGGTCTTTCTGTTCATGAGCCTATTGCATAAGCACTGGATGGCCCTTGACCAATAAGTTAAGCTGTTCATTACATTTGTTAGGCTGCCTCCTCTGAAATACAATATGGATGATCAAATGTACCATTGCTCAGAGGGAGAATTTTTCTTCACCACTATACTTCAGAGAAACCCCTGAGTGGTGTTATAATGAAGGCATGATCTGTTTCTACTTCCTTCACACAATGGATTGCTGCCAAGTATAATAAAAAGGTACTTGCTGTACCTTATTATTTGGTGTATCTAAATACACACAGCTCATGATAGGTAGCTCAGGTTATATAGTCAAAAAATTTGTCCAGGTTCAAACTTTTAGCCCCTGTGAAGCTTGTTAGCACACTAGAGCCTTTTTTAAATGGAAGGTTTTGTTTTGTTTTGCCTTAACAGGCATGTCTTTGCTTCAGAACCTTAGTTATTTGTGCCATGACTTTGTTATGGGTTGAATTGTACCCCTGCCCACCCCAATTCATATGTTCAATTCCTAGCTCCTAACACCTCAGAATGTGATCATATTTGAGCATAGGATCATTGCAGAAGTAATTTCAGATGGGTCCCTGATCTGTTATCTTTTTAAAATAAACTCTTATTTATTTTTATTTTCTATATTTTTTGGAGGGCACCTGGATGTGAGCTGTAATCCTTATATAAAGGGGAAATTTGGACACAGACAGCACACAGAGAGACCAAGTGAATCTGAAGGCAAAGATTGGAGACATGCTTCTACAAAGCCAAGGAATGCCAGACTGCCAGCAAACCACCAGAAGCTAAGAAAGAGGCATGAACAGATTCTTTCTCATAGCTCTCAGAAAGAACCACATCTTTATTTCTCACCATTAGCTTCTAGCCTGTGAGCCAATAAATTTCTGTTGTTTAAGTTGCTCAGTATGTGATACTTTATTGCGGCAGTCCTAGCAAACTAATACACTCTACTATTGGGGCTTGCCAGGGACTCCACACAGAATCTGTATCCACCAGAGATATTTCTGGAACCATTGTATTTGTAAGTAAACTTGCACTGTTGATTAGACTTACTATAGAACCCTGTCTTGCTCTGAGCCCTACTGAAAAGTTGAAGTCTGCTAGGTCACCTGACATGTGGGTTTGAACAGTTTTCCCATATGCTGCCTCCAAAATCCAAAGAGGCCCACCAAACACTGTGCCAATTTCTTTGGGATCAGAGGAAACAAGGTGAAACAACTTGTCCTTTACCTTTGGGTGATGTCCTCACAATGCCCCCAGACCATTGGAGCCCCCTAAAATTTCATCAGCTTGACAAGTCCTTGAGTTTTTAGGATTATGTATTGGCTCAGAGAGATGTCTTACTGGGACACCTCTGATCGTTGTCACTTGCACTCACTGGGTACAGTTAGCATTTGTCATCAATATGTTTGGCCAACACGATGGTGAGTAATGGTTCCTGTAGACATATTGTGATACAGAACAGGTCTCGGGATCCTACTTTTTGCCAGTCTGACCCCTGAATGGTCCTGTTGAGGCTGTACAATTGGTTTCCTTTGCATTATTGCTAGTGCTATAGACAGATTCTAGGCTTTATTTTCAGCTTGGCCTTCCTAGCTGCAGAATTACCTGGTAATTTATCAGAAGGCAGCAACTATCTATCTATCTATCTATCTATATATATGTGTGTGTGTATATATATATATATATATATATATATATATATATATATATATGTCTATTTCTGGACTTTCTATTCTGCTCCATTGATCTGTTTGTCTTTATGCCAATACTGTCTTGATTATGTGTTTTTTTTTTTTTTTTTTCCTGAGACAGGGTCTAACTCTCTGTAGCCCTAGGTAGAGTGCAGTGGCATCTTAGCTCACAGCAACCTCAAACTCCTGGGCTCAAGTGATCCTCTTGTCTCAGCCTGCTGAGTAGTTGGGACTATAGATTCCCACCACAATGTCCAGCTAGCTTTTCTATTTAATAGAGACAGGATCTCATTCTTGCTCAGGATGAGTTTTAATAAGTCTTAAAATCATATAAGTACTCTAGTCTTTTTCAAAGTACTCTAGTTCTTTTTCAAAATTGCTTTGGCAAGTCTAAATATTTAGCATTTCTATGTAAACTTTAGAATCAGCTTGTCAGTTGCTGGATTTGGGTCATTTTTGTATTTACAGATCTATTTGGGAGAAACTGACATTGCTCCAATATTGAGTTTTTAATACATGAACACGTTAGATCTCTTCATTTATTTATGCCTTTAAAATTTTTCCCTTTTATAATTTTCAATGATAAGGTCTTATTCATATTTTTTTAAAAATCCATTCCTTAGCCGAGTGTTGTGGCGGGCACCTGTAGTCCCAGCTACTTGGGAGGCTGAGCCAAGAGAATCACCTAAGCCCAGGAACTGGAGGTTGCTGTGAGCTGTGATGCAACGGCACTCTATCCAGGGTGACAGCTTGAAGCTCTGTCTCAAAAAAAAAAAAAAAAAAAAAAAAAGGATGAAGTATTGGAACATAGTCCCAAACCGAATATTCACCCCCAAAAAGCTAATTGTATATATTTGGTGGTCCAGTGCTGCTATTATCCACTACAGCTCCATGAAACCTGGTGAGTTGA
>CAUYPK010143850.1:0-47743 GCA_963574355.1 Loris lydekkerianus
CGGTTTTTTGCCAAAAATTTTGTCCCGAAAAAACTCGGCTTATACTTGAGTATAGACGGTAGTGAAGCATTATATAACAGTCTAAATTTATTTTTTATTTTTAATTCTTATAGATACATAATAGTTATATATATTTATAAAGTACATGTGATATTTTGATATAGGAATCCACTATCGGATAACTGGAGTATCCATCAACTCAAGCTTTTATCATTTCTTTGTGTTAGGAATAACTTTTGGTTAAAGTGTGCCCTAATTCAGTGGTTCTCAACCTTCATAATGCCGCAAACTATATTAAAAGGTAGCAGCATTAGGAAGGTTGAGAACCACTGCAATTGATTACTGATTACAATCGCTTTGCTGTGCTATCAAATATTGTCCATTCTAGCTATCTAATTACACTTTTGTACTTATTAACCATCTATTCTTTATCCCACATTCCCTCTACCCTACCTAGTCTTTGGTAACCATTATTCTACTTTCTGTCTCCCTCGACTCAATTGTTTTAATTTTTAGCTCCCACATTTAAGTAAGAATATGTGAGATGTGTCTTTCTGTATTTGGTTTAATTCATGTAATGTGATAGTCTCCAGTTATATCCACATAGGTGCAAATGGCAGGATTTTATTTTTTCTGGCTATATAATAGTCCATTGTGTATATACATATCTGTAGCACAATTTCTCCACAATTTTGCAATTTTTTAGTATAAATTTTTAAAATTTAGAAGTAAATGTTTTTGTTAAATTACTGCTTTTTAGTAAAATGGGGTTTAATGTCTTAAAGGTAGGCTACATATATTAGTATTTAATTTAATTTAAGGCTGTAAGTTGATTTTCATTAATGTTATTAACAGCACTAAGTAGCAAATTTTCTCAACTACAATCTAAAACAATATGAATACAAATTAGTCTAAGACACAAATTTAAAAAGATTGGAAATGTTAAAATGTGTTATTTTTGATACCAATAATAAAGAATAAAAATTTTTGAACATGTAATCTGAGTATAGCTTTTGCTGCAGAAAACACTTGATTCTCCATCAAAATTCATATAAATAAAGGGAATTTATTTTCAATTGCAATTAAATAAATTCTGCTCTTGTTCAAGATGCCTGTTAAAGCTGTTTGCTCACACATATAAAAAATTAGAAATAGTGGCAAAGTATTCCCTACTTTCTTATAAAAGGCAGAATATTCTTCTTTAACAGAAATTGTGAAAGAAATTATTACTTGCTTAGGACAAACCACCAAAAACTTGAGTGTAATTATACTATGACTTATCATTTTCTTCCTCTTTTCTCAAAGTCAAGTTCTCTTCCTGATCAGAAGTTTCAGAGAAAGTGTCGCATTGAATCCAGTCTGGAAAAGGCGAGTAAATGTAGTTCAATTTTGTTGTACAGTTCTTCAGAGAAGTTTTTAATAAGACTATCTGATTTCTTTCCTCACTCTCAAACCCAAGCAGCAGTAGAAAATTTTCTTTTCTTTTTTTATTTTTTTAATCAACATGATTTTCCACAAGATTTAATTTCCTTTTGAATCCTAGGATCATTTTACTTAATGTCAAAAAATTTCCTCCGGGGCCTTGGAGAGATTAGTTCAACTGGTTTATGTCATACACAATGTCTTTCAAGTAGACCAGGTTTTGAACTCCATCTTCAAAGCACTAAGCAAAATCTGGCCTACATTTTATTGAAAGAATTTTTGCAGTAAGAAGAATAAGGTCTGGGGATATAGTTCATTGCAAGGTGACTATACTTAATAATGCAGGATTGTTGAATAAAATTGTTGGTAAAGTAGATCTTACATGTCCTCATCCCCCCCACACACACACATTGATAACTGTCTATGGTGATGAATGTGTTAATTGGTTCTGGTATCATTACACTATATATGCCAAATCATCAAATTGCATATCCTGAAAATATACATATATACAACTTTTAATTTGGGAATTAGACCTCAAAACTCAGGAAAAAATGAAAATTTTTGCAATTCATCTTTCAGCTGAACCATCTGTCCTGAAGGCTTCTGTGGGTAAACTATCAGATTTCTTTACTTGACATAGTATTTATGCACTGTGTCTCCACATTTTCATAAAATTTTAAATATGCTGAAGTGGACGGGTCCTTGAGGGATAAAGTGACAAATAGGCTATTTTTGTAGAATTATCCAGACTTTTATGTTTTTTCATTATTAAGACTTGCTGACATCAGCATCTCTCTTAGCGAAAGCAGCTCTACGTTATAATGTCAGGGTGTACTTCTTCGTGATAAACAGTTTAAACCTCTTCCTGAAGCAAACTATCAAAGGAACATTAGAAATATACATATCAACATAGTCCCTATGAAGCACACATTTTGTTTTTATGTATAAAGACAAAACCACTAAGTCTATTCCTGTGTTTACTTAGTTCAAGCAGTTGTTTGAGTAGCTTTCATTACAAAGACAAACTGCTTTTGCATCTTTTGTTGCGATAATGCTAGGCTCTCTATAAGATTGTAAGGTTTTGCCCTAAACTTTTCAAAATTTACTATAAACCTAAGTTTATAATTCTCTTCTGTCATATCAATATTCATATTTAGAAATCTTACAAGGGTACATGTGAAACTTACTAAATGTAGAATATAAATGTCTTAACAGTAACTAAGAAAATGCCAGGAAGGCTATGTTAACCAGTTTGATGAAAATATGTCAAATGGTCTATAAAACCAGTGCATGGTGCCCCAAGATTGCATTAATGTACACAGCTATGATTTAATAAAAATAAATAATAAAAATCTCTGCATTGGACTGTCAAAACCAGAAAAATACATGCACTCATAAAATATAAAACAAAAAAAGACAGAATAAATAACAAATTAGTAAATAAATAATACACAAATTGAATAATGTAATTTATGCCTGCTTACACAATCCATGTTTTGCAATGACTTTACAAAACAGGGATGGTGGTCAGAGGGGTCACAAATGAATTGGGTCATACGCAAATGCCTTGGTAGAATAAAACTTTTAGTTTTTGTTAACATGTGGGTAGAAGTTTTTCCCATCCTCAAATCAGTCTGATGAATTAAGGGGAAATTGAGAACAGTAAATGCAGAGGGAGAGACTGACATTACTGCACTTTCCTCCCTTCCATGCAATACACAGTTTACAGATTGTCTCTTGGGGAGTCTCCCTGCATGTCAAAACACAGTATACTCAGCAGCATTGACAGTCTGACCGCAAATTTTCACATGGATGAAAAGACTTAACTGTACTGGCTAACTGGGCTGCTTGATCAGTTTCCCTCAGGGCAAACTTTAAGAACACATGGACCTCTAAGTTAAAAAAGAAACTGAAACAAAAACAAAGAAACAAATATCACAACTCTCATACGTCTTATAATGTCATATCATAGCCTTGTAGATTTTTACTCAATCCCATTTGAAAACCTCTAGATTTCTATTAAATCCCATTTGAAAATCTCTCTCTCCTTCTCTTTCAAAATATATACACACACACGCATGCATGTGTATATGTGTACATATAACTGTAAATTGCTACTTATATGCTATATATTGATATAGATATCACTATAAATGTATATACATTATATTTGTGTGTGTGTTTGTGGTGTGTGCATGTGTATGTTCATAGACAGAGAAAAGAAGAAATGGAGAGAACTATAGATTAGATAATAGTACTGTATCATTTTTTAAATTTTATAATTTTTACAATTGTACAGCGGTTAAATAATTATGTAAGAGAACACCTGGAATTTTGGATGATTTGGCATGATAGTCCCAACTTAATCCCCAGGGGTTCAAGGGAGAGAAAAAGAATGTTGAATCAAAAGAGCAAAATGTAAACAGTTAAGGAATCCAAGAAATAGTAGATGGATATTCCTTATAACTTTTAGGAAGTTATATTTCCTAAAAGGATGGATATTGCTTTTATAACTTTTCTGTAAGTTTTTATTCATATCAAAATGTAAGTCACAAGGAATGAAAGGTCCACATATATGTATACAATGCATGAAATCTTCATATAGTTCTCTTATTTTTGTAATATGTCAATGTTTAACTGCATAACTTCATAAATTACATATGTAAATAATTTAGGAAGAAATGGAAGATGTAAAAACTTAACTGAAGTTTTTATGCTGGGTTTTAAAAATATTTATTTTTGAGTTAACAAATTAATGGTCACTTTCAGTGAGAAACATTTTGTAGAATCAACCATTCTTCCTATTATTCCTTAGTTTCCAAGACACACATTTATCATAGCCTCCATAATATTTTATAACCCTTTTTACAAATCTAAAGTCAGATATTGCTATTATACATCAAGAACTGAGTCTTATTCAGAGTAGCTGTGTAATATTTAATTAATCAATATATGAATTAACACATTTGCATTTTTCTTTCATCATTTCATGTCTAAAGATAAAGTAATTAAAATTGATTCATTTGTTTTTTTATTAAATCATTGATCAGATATAATTTAGGCTTCCATTAATGAATTTAACTGTGTCAAAATGACTCTATGTTCATATTCATATGAAGGCAACTTTTATGGAATAGAGAAAATGCAATTAGAAGTGGGAAGACCTATTTTGGGATTATCACTGATGCCCTGAGAATTATAATAATCTTCTCTGATATCCTCCATTTCTTTGTCCCTACTATAAGGAGATAGACCTAAATAATCATGAAGATTTTTTTCACTTCTAACATATTTTATCCTAAAGATGCTCAGATCTGAACCACTGAATATCCTAAGAGGGAAACCACACACACACACATGTGCACACACACACATACACAATCGTACCTCATTTTTTAAATGAAGGGCCTATTGCATTTCAGATCCACTCATATTCAGTTAATTATTGTGTTGTCCAATATTTTCCTAAGAACTGCAAATATATTTTGAGAAAGAAATACAGACTGCCCCAGCCGCTTGAAGGAAACAGCCGGGACATGGATTGAAAGTACAAGCTTGCAAGAGGTAAGGCTCACCAGAGGTTCAGGAGAGCCGCAAACAACCCTTGCAGTGGCTATGTTAGTGAGGGGATGACAGGTGTGAAGAGTGCTGAGTAATGATTACAGAAGCTATGTGCTTAAAGACCAGGAAAAGGAAACTACAGGCTTTCTCCACCACTCCCACAATGAAATACCATACGATGTTTAAGGTTTAACACCTGCTTACTATCGAGTAACTGATCTTACTCGAGAATACTGAGTTACGTGGAGCTTGCCTTTAAGTTACAAGATTTCTCTAGGCTTACCAGGACAATGTCTTGTTCTCAACATTTCCTTTGGTGTGTTAAGAACTGATGACTGTCCTTGTAAGCATGATGTTTATTCCTCCATAATAGATGATCATAATCTTAAATATGAAAAGTCATAGCTATATAGTCTTTCTGTGCCAAGCTTTGACTATTTCTAAGGCAAATAACGATAGGGCCAAAAATTCTGGAGCAACTGGCTTGGCGTCCATAGTGCAGCGGTTACAGTGCCAGTCACATGCACCGAGGAGTAGATTAAAACCTGGCCTGGGCCAGCTGAACAATAATGACAACTGCAACAAAAAATAGCTGGGCATTGTGGAGAGTGACTGTAATCCCAGCTACTTGGGAGGCTGAGGCCAGAGAATTGCTTAAACCCAGGAGTTTGAGGTTGCTGTGAGCTGTGATGCCACAGAAAACCAGAAGGAAAAAAGTGAATAGCACCTAGCGGAAAAGGGGAATGAAGCATTCTTAACTTATTGGCACTTATATACCCTTATATAAAAGCCAGATCCATCCTCCAATCACACACCGAAACATTGATTTCCACAACGAATAAGCCCCATGAAACATGTAGCGTTCTGAGGTCAATCTTTTATTGTCTCATAATTAAACAATAACAGAAAGCAGTGATCTTCATACATTTCAGGAAAACCTGAAATATGATGTAAAAACAAGATACGTGCACAAGTAAGATCTTCATCAAATGAATATCTTTAGATAGATTTAAAGAGACCTATTATTTAAAAAGTGTGATGCTATTTGAAAGAAAAAATGGGGGGGGGGGAGAAAAGGAAACAAAGAGAAGGGAGAGAGGATGACAGAAGTCAGTTTCAAATGTAAAAATAAACGGAAATATGATTACTGAAATAAAATTAGTAAAACGGGAACTGAAGGAAAATTCCAAGAAAGTAGAAATGGATAACAAATGGGAAATATAAGGGGAAGAGAAAGGGCTTAGAAAATCAAGCGAGGGTGCTTGTTTTCTTGCTTGTTTTGTGTTTTGCACATCAATCTTTAATGAGGTATAAGTATGTAACAGTTGAGGTAACAATTTGCACAGATGTTTAGTAAATAATTATAATCCTAGCCTTTTAATATTCCAATTGTATCCTTGGCACAAATGATTTGCCTATTCAGTGATAATATCTCTTTGCACTTTACTACTGGCTGAGCTGGATGACTTGTTTTGAAATTTAAGAAATATTCGCTAGTAGAAGTTCCTATCAAGTTTATACTAAGAGATGATAAGAACCATGCTACGGGATAATACCTTTCTTAGGATTTCCAGCATATGTTTAATGAGGGTTCTAAAAAGGACAAAACGAAGAAACATACCTCTAAACTAAAAGGGCATTCCAAAACCTGTGAAAATAAATAAAAATGTAAATCCTGACACCATAAAAATAATTTTGAAATTTCAAAAGCCAAAACTAACAAGATGTTAACAGTTTTGTCTTTGACAGGAGGAACAAAAAAGAGGTATTAAGGATTGAGGAAATAGTTACTCGCAACATTATGAGAATTCAATTTGCTTCAGTGTTCTCACCAGCATTATTAGATTTTAGGCAGCAATGGGGTACTTTTGGTAACTTCTGAGAGATTATTTTTAACCAATATTCAAGAGTCAATACTGTCAATAAATTTGAGCTAGAATAAAAAATTTTTTCAGAGTTAAGAAGAATCAGAAAACTTCCTTCTACACATCTTATCTTAGGAATTTACTATATGTTTAAACAGTATATCTAAACAACAAAATTGCCTTCTAAGATGGCAATCAGTTTATATTGAACATTGAAATCAGAATACTGCAATTTTCAGAACAAGGGTAAGTGTTTGGCATGAAAATGAAGGAGGGAAGAGGGGAATGGAGGAAAGGGAAAGAGAAAAGAAAGTAAGAGAAGAAAGAGAGAAAGAAATTCTAAGCAAAGATTTCATATCTTTTTTGAGTTTTTAGAACAACTTAAGACATATAAGACCATTTTAAAAAGAGAGGAGTAATTACTAGAAAAAAATTATGAGACAATACAGGAAAAGAAAAAATAACACTCATTATAGCTCTAAATTGGCTTAGACCAAGTTTACATTGTCAAATCAAATACACACTGCCCTGGTTTAACAGAGATAGTGACAATTAAACTTGAAAGCTGGGTATAGGAGTTGGAGATTTTTAAGAAATAATCTTGATCATAGAGAAAATTAATGAATCAAAACTTACTAATGTATGAATTAGCCTGAAGTAGCCTTGAAATCTACTCATGATGGATGTTACCTTGAGCAGGTACTTATTCTGTTCATTTTTTGGTATCCTCTTGTGGCAAACAGTATTAATCATGTATACTTTCTGTGTACTTTGTGAATATTAAATGTAAATAGTATTTAGTTTTTTAATGCAAGATTTAAAGGAATATGGGGCAAGGCATTTTAAGATTTTAATACAAGATTTAAAGGAATATGGGGCAAGGCATTTTTTAAAATTAAAAGTCTTGCTTTTTTCAGGCATTTCTAAAGTTGCTTTATTATTCTTCAAATAAATTTTCACATATAGCAATCATTAACATCATCAAAATGTGTTTTCTCATTTCATAACAAATTTATTGATATTTCTATTGACAATGTCAAAAAAGTAGCAAACACCATATATACTTATCATATAAATAAATGAAAACGTAGGAATGGCTCACTGAATCACTTCTTGTTTTATCACAAAACCCAAAATGACATTATTTTGCTGTATCTAAAATCATTTCCTGACTGGTTGTTAGGATACAAATGCCAGCTGTTGTGATGTTTTAATCTGTTTTTTAAAAAAATGCATGATGAAACATTTTATGGCATTCTAACTGTAGGATAATATTTAGAAATAAACATATCCTACATCAGGCACACAAAGTGAATTCAGTGTGAGTTTAAAATCACTTGCTTTTCTTCCAGAGGCTTAAGGGACCTGGACCCCCCTGGGACATATGCAGAGTTGGCATCCCTGGAGTTAAAAATCCCACAGGCCTATTCTCTAAAGCTGTGCACCTCGTGAAGCCTGAGATCAAAGGGCATGCAGCCCTTCCTCAGAGATACAGGCCAGAGGGTTGATGTATGTTAACAACATATTGTCAGAGGTCTATAGGTGCTCTGCCCTGAGGGAAAGATAGTCATTACTTCATACTGAGTAAACTGAGTGAACGCTTTAAGATATTCTTCCATTAACTCTGTTCCCCTGTGGCTACTTTCTTCTTTATGATCTTTATTTAGATACCTGCTCAGAAATTAGTCAGTGTTTAGAAGAAGAGGTTTACTACAAAAGTGATTGTATTGATCTGATAACAAAATGTTTCCTTTCAAGTTAATTTCAGATAGGTAAAATAAGATAATGATGAAACTTACAGATGATAGATTAAGTGTGTACGTGACTGGAAAAATATAAAATCAAAACCCTGAATAAAGATTTTCGCTACATGAGGTCCCATCTCATGTAGTCTGTTTCTTGACTTAATAATTACAGGAGTGAGTTTATACCCACGGCAAAGCTGATGTTCATTCACGTCTCCGGTCACGCAACACTAACTGATGCTAGAATGCATTAAGAGTTTTCAAAGTAAAAAGCCATAGCATTTCCTTCTGGAACATTCAAATTTTCCTTGAAAAATGAAGGCAATTGTTTGTTTAAAAATATTTCAGAGGATGATCCCACAAAAACAATGATACTTTATTTGCATCTGGCTCATAAACTTTCTGGCATCAAACTACAGTATATTCATCTAACTCAGGCATCCACTCAAGGCACAATTGTAAGAGGGACTTTACCTAAAAAATACAATCACTGTAATCTGGTTTCTTGTACCCTTAATGACCCCCCAACAATAAAAAAAAAAAAAGTAGACAAAGTAGATGCTAAAAATCAGAGATCAAAGTCAGCCTAAAGTAGCCTTGAAATCTACTTATGACCTATATTACCTGGAGCAGGTATTTATTCTGTTCATTTTTTGGTGTCCTCTTATGGCAAACAGTATTAATCATTTATATTTTCTGTGTACTTTGTGAAGACTAAATGTAAATAGTATTGCTCTGTGTATGGCACAGATTAAGTCTGTAATTCATGGCAACAGTGTTGTTGTAGGTGTTGTTGATGATGGGGCAGATAAAATTTATCATCATTTTTTGCAAATCCCAACCTTCCCAACAAAGCTTTTTTTTTCCCCTAAGTGTTAGTTGATGAATGAGATATCACTAATTCTCCCTTCAAGCTAAAAATACGCATGACTGCAGAAACTTTTAGATAGATAGATATGCTGAAAGAGATGACATTATAAGAAAGTCTAGGTATGGCCATGGAGGAAAGATTATGGCCTTTATGACACTTATAAAATGCCTTCATAGCTAGTTTCAAATGAGTTGCTATTCTGAAGAGGTATCAATCATCAAAAATAGGTGTTGAGTTGCTGGCGACTTAAAAAGACAATATACAGTGATGATGTAAGGTTCCAATGTGTCTTAGAAAACATTTATACTCATATTTTATTGATATCTGCATTGTACAAAGATATTAATGTGTTAAAAAGAAGATATACACTAATTTAGAATCCAAATTAACTCAGAAAGCACCTTATATATGAATATAAAGCTTAAAATTGGTTTTCTGTAAAAGACACAAATTTATTAACAACTTCCTACCTTGCTGGGCTTTAAGGAAAGACACAAAACACACTTTAACCCACCAATATGTGAGGCCACAGCCCTCAGAAATAGAAATTCTAGTTTCAATGATTTAATCCCTTTCATGGAAATAATCTTTCACATGCTCTTATTCTGTTTGATGTCAGTAGACAACATTCTCATAGTAGCATTGTAAAACCTGCTTCTCCTCTCGGCTCCCCTCTCATCTGTGCTATATGGTAGCTGGTGAAGCCTGGATTCTATGCTGGTGACTGCTGAGGCGTGATTCTCAGTTAGACTTTGAGCGGCAATATTCTCCTATCTGCTCCCAGAGGCCATAGTGCAATTACTATTTGTCTCCAGCCACGAATTCCTTATTATAACTTGTTTCAGACTATCTATGAATCTTATGACTTCTCTATTCCCAAACTGAAACTTCTAGGTCCTCTATTTTCTCCTCCACAAAGATTTTCATGGGATTCAAGACAGAGTCCTTAAACTAACCCGTTGTGGCACCACCACAAACAGGCTGCATTTTTGTCTTGCACCAAGCTGGACAGCAAGCCAAAGAAATTGTATTTGCTAAAGCTTATGAATCTAAATTCCTTAAGTAAATTCAGAGAGTTTGTGAAAACATGTTTCTGTCTCGAATTCTTCACATCCCAACAACCTAGTATAGGATCTATCAGCAACAACTAATAGTTAACCACACAATCAATGAGATTATGTAGCTCCAAGCTTATTAATTAGGGACTGCAAAGAAACAGGATGAGTAATAAAATGAAAG
This sequence comes from Loris lydekkerianus, assembly GCA_963574355.1. NCBI lineage: Eukaryota > Metazoa > Chordata > Mammalia > Primates > Lorisidae > Loris > Loris lydekkerianus. The sequence continues at coordinate 10,707 of CAUYPK010143850.1, forward strand.
CAAGGAATAGATTACATACATATATAATTTTGTTGTGCTGAAGAATGAACTCCTTGAGATGGATGAAAAGCACATCCCATCTCTAGCAAAGGGGAAACTGAGTGATGCAAAAATGACATTGAAACATGCAGTGAAGAAGGCTGACCTTAGGTAGCATAAGGTTCCTCGTCGCCATTATTGAAGTTGCTAAGAATATTGTCAACTAGGATGTGGCAATGGGAGCTATGAACTTGTTGACAAAGTCATCAGGAAGAAGTAATTGTATTTTTGTAATTGTAGTAAGTATCTGTTGCTATCACCAAATATGAAGGTACTGGTACTAAGGTAGAGTTTTTAAGCATTTTCAAAAAGTAATCGCTGGTAATTACTTTCAAAAGTAATTGTAGTAAGTGTCTGTTGCTATCACCAAATATGAAGGTGTTGGTATTAAGGTTGAGTTTTTAAGCATTTTTAAAAGTAATTTCTGGTTGGCAGTGGCTGAAATATGGTCTATAATTAGCACAGGAGTTTACTAAGAATTATAATGAATCGGGAAAGTTTGACAACAGACCACTTTGAGTTCAAGAGGTTCTAGAAGTGAAAGTAAAATTTCTGCTAAAACAAATGAGTTAAATAGTTGTTTACAGAAATAGTTGACTATACAAGAAAGTATATCTTAATAGTATAGAATTACATTGAGATTCATTGGAAAACCTAGAAGTAGTTGTGAAGACAGAATGTGAGGTGAGCCGCTTAATGGAATAATGATGGAAATGTTGGTTAAGGTGTTAGGAAGGCAGGGTTTTCCTGTGGTAAATAAGATAAGGAAAGCAAAATACAGGAAGATAGTAACAGTTGCATTGGAAAGAAAACAAATGATAAACCAAAATTGTGTTAGTGGAGAATATCAGAAATTACCAAACTCACACTGTAAAGTTCAGTCTTTTGTTGCAAAATTTCTCATAATTCTTGTGACAAATTAGGTAAAATAAGTCATAAAAATTGCCATATACTAAAAGTTTGCTTTAAGAACAATCCCAAATACTTACACTGCTATACTCATTAATTTTCTTTTGTTAATGAAAGGCTAATATTAGAAGCAGATGTCAATTTTTCTTGAAATAAACTTATTTTTTCAGACACAAAACATATTCCAATATTTAATGAACACTTTTAATTATTTTTCAATGACCAGGCTGTTAAAAATATGTCTTTTTAACAAATACAAAATTAATTTATATCTAAGTAGAGTCACAGTTTCGCTTTAATCACCTAAAACAACTTGAAACACTGGTAAAATGGTGCTACACAGATTCACATTACTATAAAAGTCATGAAAAATACAATACACACAAAAATTAATTTGGTACACCCATTCATCTAATGCCTTTCTAGATCAGGCGTCCTCAAACTTTTTAAACAGGGGACCAATTCACTGTCCCTCAGACCATTGGAGGGCCAGACTATAGTTTAAAAAAAAAAAAAAGAAAGAAAAAACATGAACAAATTCCTATGCACACTGCACATATCATATTTTGAAGTAAAAAACAAAATGGGAACAAATACAATTCACGCCGCTTCATGTGGCCCCCGGGCCGCAGTTTGAGGACTCCTGTTCTAGACTCTAAAACCCCAAGATGAAATTTTGGTTTTCAAAAACTCTAAACTTCACTCTGAAGTTAATGTCTAAGATTTTTTAGAAATATTTATGGTCTCTTTTCTTTCAGTCCATTTGGAGCAAATCATCTCTGCCCTTTTGTTCATTTAAGTTCTTCTAATCTCTTTCAAGTTTATTATTTGTCTAACACTTTCTATTTAAAAAATGGTCCCAAGAAGGTTTTTTACAATCCCTGTAACTTCCTTGCAAATTAATTAATGTCACCCCTTAATTTTACAAATAAAATTTTATATGATGAGTTTACATGGTTCATTCGCATACATAAACCAAGGCAAACAAAGAAAATAAACTTTCTATTCCAAATCTTGACATTATATATAATTTTATTTCTACTTTTCTTTTTCTTTCTACCACACCTAAATTCTAGCTGATCTTCAAACCAAAATGACTCTCTAGCTCAAATGTAGAACACTTTTGTTTTTCTTGCCAACTTATCTCTCCATTTTTTTCAGTGTGGCGTTAAGTGGCATCTTTTCCTATAGTGCATTGTTAGTATGTAAAATGAAATTATTCTGCAACTCTAATTGTCTACAACGTGCTATAATTACTTTACTCCAGAATTATAAGATCAAATGCAAATTATACATTATACTCAGAAACTAAAAATTTTCCAAATTCAAGTACTGACCATGAGTTTGCCTTGCATCTTGTAGTACAATAAAATATTGTCACATAATATACTCAAACTCCAAAAGAACAGAACATGAGATGGTTTCTCAAGAGAGACTTCACTATAGTTCCTATAATACTATTTTGTTTTTGTAGTTCCAGTAAACTGCAGTCCATTTTGGGGGGGCTTTTTTGGCAAAGAGAGAATTTAAATATATCAAGACCAGTGGTTTATCTTTCCCCTTAAGACGTGTGTAGAGAAGACAATGGTACAGTTACGTACCACTGGGGAAGTAGGAGATGGAGAGTTTTATTCCCACTCTGGCACCAGCTTCCTTGTGACCTTGAGAAAAGGCATCAATCTCCCTTTCTAAAACAGTGCAAAAGTGTCATTTTAACCGCACCACCTATTTCCATGGCGGTACAAAGGGTTAAAGGATATGACCTATTTGATAGCGTTTTGAAAACTGTAAAGCATTTTAGAAATGCAACATGTAATTAAAATGTCCACCCCTCTCTGCTCTTTTATTCTCTTGTAGCTGTCACTATTCCATGACAAAAAAAAAAAAAAAAGAAAGAAAGAAAAGAAAAATTAAAAGCCCTCAAAGTTTGACTACTTTCAAAATTTAAATTATCTCCGATATACCATACTGTGGTTATTCAGGGGACTTTGCCAGTGTCATGCTTTCTGTCGCAACCCTGGAAGCCTCCTGGGTCTGTCTCTGCCTTGCCCCACTTACCTTACCTCCCATTCCTCACTCTTCTCCTATCTCCTCAATACACTCCCATCCAGAACACTAAAATTCGTGTACTGCAATTATATATTCTCTTTCCTATATGGCACAATAGGTTGAACGCTCTAGATGACCTGGCCAGTTGTCTATTCTATTTATATTTGTTTTCCCAGAGCCCATCCCATAAAACTGCTTTTTTTACAGTTGTTTTTTCGTTAAGAATGCATAAATCATTTACTTAACTTTAACCAGAACATGAGCCCCTGGGTCTTTTATTTATCACCTTCAAGTGGTAGTCAAATAAATTTAGAAGGTAGACTTTATATAAATGGGGCTTATGTTTTGCCATAACATATATTATGAACAATAGAGAGTCACTCTTAAAAGCAAACAGAAGGAACAGATTGGCCAAGAAAACTCTCTTAGTTCTGTCACAAATATAATACTCCACATACAATGGTCGAACGGTTATTAAAATTCTTTCTGGTACTAATAAGGTACATTAAAGACACCATTTATCTCACCAGGTGGCTTATGCATTAGGGAATCAAATAGACTTCAGGTAAGTCTACATATACTTAGACCACCTTTCCAAGTCCATTACATCAGGCTTCAGATTCTATGTAAAATTGTTTTGTTAAGTGAAAGGGATTACCATTCCTATAAGATTAGTGGCTTAATCTGTACCAAGTCTTTATCATCTTTTCTATTTCCTGAGCCACAGTGGGTTTCTTCCAGCTGGGCATATGCATTTTTAATTATGTTTTCATTGTGCTATTTTCTGCTGTTCTCTCAATTATCATGTGTATATAATCCCTTGCTGCCTTTTTTCCCCGGAGTCTGTTTGGGAGTACAAAGTCTCCTGGCCTAGATATTTTTGTTTGTTTGTTTGTTTGTTTTTACCTTGTGCCAAGAACTTCACCATCTGGTCTTCCAGCTCTACAATGTACCAATCACACTAAGGTCCAAAATACAACATTTCCATTCTTAAGCAAGGACATGGTATGTACATATATATATATATATATATATATTTTTTTTTTTTAATTAAAAAAAGCAATAGGAAAGGCATAGCAATTAGCACTCATTTTCCTGATTCAGAACCACTCCAGATGTGCTTCTTCCCACTCTATTATATAGTCCTGCTTACTAATTTTTTTCAGTGTGTTATGGAGTTAAATATTTTATGGTATCAAGGCAGGAACAAGATTTACCACATAACACAAGACTGGCTGAATTAGCACCAGCTAGCTCCCTCTCCTTCATTACGGTTGCATGTGGTTTCACAATGCATGGAAATGAAAAACCTTCATAAATCACATCTGTGAATTCCCACTGTTCTCAGATTTCTATACTCAATTACACAGTTTTTATCCACTCAATTAGCCTTCGTAACGTGATAGGAAATCAGGTGTACTTTTTCTGTGCTTTTTAAAAAATAAAACATACTGTAAAACAGACATTTTCAAAAGTAAAATGGAATTCAGATCCTATAAAGGCAAAAATCTCTAAATAGATAATCAAATCAATTTTCACAACCATACTGTTTTTTCTAAAAATGAGTAAGAATTGAAGTATATTTTTCTGCTTTCCTTTTCTAGCTCCCTTCCCTGAAAATCTATCCTCCCCCACTACTTCTTTTACTCTTCAGCACCCATAGAGTGTGTACTATAGCCATTTAAAATCCCTCTTTGTACAGCAGATCAAAAACTTCATCGAAACTGTTGACCTCATATATCCCCAGATTGTTAGAGTAATGTATGTAGACATAGCTTTTGACAGGAAGAAGTTTTCAACAGTACAACTGAATAATGTGAGGTGTTTTCCTCACAAATATTACCGCAATGCCAAAACTCTCTGTCTTTTGACTGCATATTTAGTATATGAAATTAATCAGTGTGGTTATCAATTGGTTACTGAGTTTTTTAAAGGCAGCTAATGACACAGCACGGGACCCCGAGGCTGGTTATCACTCAACTATTCGCCCTCTAGGAAGACATACCTCGCCCTCGTGTGCCAGGTTTCCTGTGGTCCACTGTACTCTGTTGTAGTGAGGCGGAGCTGTTCCTCTGTATCATCACCTACATGTATATTTCTTAGGCAATCACGACCTGGAAGAGAAGAAAGAGAAGGGTAGCACTTCCACAATTTCTTTGTATTACTTAATATATGCACTATTTCCAGAGTCATAAAACATTCAGGTGTAAGGATGTCTAAAGATTAGGAAGCCTATACTCTTCCTTCGATATTATGCTGGAGTCTGCTCTGACAGTTTTAGATAATTGGCAAGTTTATTCATCTATGATGTCAACAAAACAGGACTCACAAAGATAATTCATGTATTTATTCATTAAATGAATATTTATTCAGTGATGTAGTCTGAAGATAGAACAGAGAAGTAAAAAGTGAAAATCCTGGCTCTCATTAATTTTGGATTATAGTGGAAGGAGAGAGACAAGAAAAACAAAATAATTAAGTAAAAAGATATGATGCTAGATATTGGTAAGCACCAGAAATGAAAACAAAGCAAAATAATATGGAAAAGTATGACTAAATAGACTGGCAGAGCTCAAAGATATTTATTTTTCTATTCTTAAATTTTTTATTTCTTTATTATTACGGGTATATAAATATTGTACTTATTTATGAGGTACACATGATATTTTGATACAAGCATGCCATGTGTAATAATCAAATCAGAGTAACTGAAGGGAGTATCCATTACCTTAAACATTTATTATATCTTTGTGTTAGGAAAATTTTAATTCCACTCTTTCTATGTGGAAATATACATAAATTACTGTTAACTGTACTCACCCTGCTGTGCTACTGAACATAAGATCTTATTCCTTCCACTTAACTGTAGTTTTGTACCCATTAACAATCAATTTTAAATAAGATGATTCAGAAAAGCTTAAGGAAGCATCTGGGGCACAAAGCTGAAGAAGTAAAACCACACCATGGGTATCACTGGGGGAAGAGCTTTCTATGCAAAAACAAAAAATCTATAAATATGAAAGCCTTTAGGTCAGTATTTCCCTGTATGATTGCAGTGCAGAAATATAGAGGCCTAGAGAAGAATGAAAAGAAAGGCTGATAATAGCACATAAGGTCAGAGAGGTGATGTGGGTGGATGGGGAAGAAATAAATCTCATAAGACATTATAGGCTACTGCAATGACTTTTGCTTTTTCTTTGAGTGATATGGGAAGTAATTTAAATGTGTTTTAGGGCATAGAAATGATTTAAATAACAGATTTTTAAAAGACATTTAGCTATATATTGACACGAAATATATGTCAATAGATAATTTTTCCACAGAGGCTGTGTAGAGAATAGACAATAAGAATTAAAATAGAAAGACAAGATAAAATTATACAATTAAAATTATCCAGACTAGGAATGATTTTGACTTGGATCATGTTGTTCTGCTGGAGCTGGTAGATTATTAAGTGAATTTTTGGATATGTTTTGAAAGTAAAGATGATAGGATTTTGCACCAAATTGAATGTTGGTTAGAAAAAAAATGAAGAATCAAGGATAACAAAAAGATACCTGGTCTAAGCAGCTAGAAAGATAAGGTAGCTGTAACCGAGATTGAGAGAATTTAAGAGGAGCAGGACATGGGAAATATGGTGAGTCTGTTCTAGAAATGGTAAGTTCAAGATGAATTTTTAATATTTTTTTGATAGAAATACTAAGTAGGTGATATTGTACAAGTCTGGAATTCAGGGATTTAGGGAACAAGTCCAGGCTGGAGAAATACTTGTATGGGTCATTGACATTTATATAACATTTTAAATCATGATTGTAAATTTATATAACATTATAAATCATGAGTAAATTTATAAAAAAGAAAAATCCAGGGACTTCACCAAGAGGTTCTACAATGTTAAGATGTAAGGCTGAAAAACAGTAGCCATTGATCAATAAGGACAACCACAGTGTGCAGTGTCTTGAAATTAAATTTAAAAACTTTCATGAAGCAAGAGTGATTAATCCAAAAAAGTAATGATGATAAGTAATGAATGATGAAAACCCAGAATTACTACTGGATTCACAATGTAGAGATTATTGGTGACTTTGATGGAAGTAATTGGGGGTGAAATTCTCATTGAAATATCTTCAAGTGAGACTAGGAGAACTGGAAATAGTTAATATAAACAATTATGTCCAGGTGATTTGCTGTTAAATAGAGTAAAGAAAAAGGGTAAGAACCTGCCCCCACGTATTTGGTGAATTACAAGTAATGTGCCTTACGTTAACATATAGCCACTGGATACTGTGCGAAGTGGGAAGGCACCAAAGAAGAAAGAGGCATCATTGTGATTTTGCCCTTACTCAAGAATCACATGTCTCCTATCGGGTGACCAGAGCAACAGTGAATTAAAAATGTGTTCAGTTTTCAAAACTTTGTTTTTCTATTAATAATTGCTATTTCTAAAGATGGTTGCTGTTTTTTGGATTCTTAAAAACATTTACAGTGAAGTTTCTCCCTAAAGCTACTAATTTAATTAAGGCTTTGTTAATGTTTAGACTGGTCAGAAAACTGTAGAACACTTTTTAAAATTTCTCAAAAATGAACGATTTTTAGAAATTAAAATCCCTTAATATACATTACAAAATGTATAAATAAATACTGCATTCTGTCTCTCTGAATACGTTTGTCAATACTTCCAAATAACTTCATATACCTCCCATTTTCCTTTAAACATATAAGAAAGTATAAAAGAATACCAACAGAAACTTTTCAAAGGTCTCTTTAGGACTTTAAACATCTCCATGATGGTTTTTATGACATAGAATCACTCACGTCATATTTTTGCATCATTCTAATAGTAAATGTTTATTGACTTGTTTTACCACAGCTGATTTTCTCTATATTAGTTTTCATTGTATGTGATGTTACTTCATTACAAATGATGAAATATCCCATGGTAAGTATGAGCACGTAGTACTACCAAATTCAGGAAGCAAAAACAGCCTTTTTGTTTGTTTGTTTGTTTGTTTCAGTTTTTGGCCAGGACTGAGTTTGAACCAGCCACCTCTGGTCTATGGGGCCGGCACTCTACTCCTTTGAACCACAGGCACCTCCCAACAGCATTTTTACTAATACCATGTTGGTGGAAAGTTACTACATTTGACCATAAAACAAAATCTCTAAGACAATTAATTCAACAAGTTGCTTTGAACATAAACTTTATGTTTTTGATGTTTGCTTTATAAAAGCATAATATCATTATGTTTGCTTTATAAAAGCATAATATCATTAAACAGAAGTAGAGAATAAAATAAAATTTTCATTATTTTTGGACTTTCTGGCAATCCTATTGCACTATAACTAAACAGCAGGCAAAAATAATCCCTTTGCCAAAATGGAAGCTAGTTCACCACAGAGTGCAGGAGGAAGGGCGACACGAACAGACACCATGTGTAACTTTTGAAAAATTCTAGAACAATTTATTCTGCTGATGAGACAGTTATTTTCTGATAGGAATTGTTTATTTTGCTAAGAATTACATCAGTGATTTTCTTCCCTTAACAAGTTTATTTTTAATATTTTCATCTAGTTTGATTTTCTGGCTAACTGATAAAGATTTCCTTGGAAATCCCCATAGTCCCTAATGCCTGTGCAGTTTTACCTCTCGCAAAGCTCATTTAATCAAAATAAGGTAAATCTTTAAGCTTTTATCATCACATACAGGAAGGCCTTGTATCATGCTATTTTATTTACTTTTATTTAATCTCTATTTCATAGAAACACTGTACAAATAAACCATTTTAATTCAAACCCATGTATCCTTTCCAAAAAGCAACCCTCAGACTACTTTTCTCCAAATATTTTTAGGGAATTTCAGTTCCTTTTATATATTTTTAAGTTTTCCACCTCCAGTCCCTGGACAAATGCCAAAGCCTTGGGGAAATTTGAAATTAAGCATTTTCTATACTTACATCCTTCTCTTTTCTTGTCAAAGGCTTTTTTTTTTTTTTTTTTTCCCCCCCCAAAGATAGACGTGTGCAAAGACTTAATTTCCTGGTCCCACTACCACCAGCTTTAATTGGATGTCCTCCTTTGACTTCCTTTTTGGGCAGCAGAATAAATACTGATCATTCCCTTTTCATATATTCTATGCCACATTAGACTGTGCTCAACCTCACAATCTGAGACACAAGTATCTGCTTCTAGGATAGTGCACTTCTAGCAAAGTGACCAACATGTAACATCGTAAAATGATATTCACTTTAATACCATTATTTTCTTTAAAAAAATATAAACTCACCCTCAATGAATCCCCAACAATAAATATATATATATAAACTCAGATCGATTTAGTTGGAGGCAGCTATTTAGAAACAGGCAGGACTCTACACCATAGTTTAAATCATAGTATAAATAAGCCACCATTTCTACCCTTATGATGAGGGAATATCTGACTTCTGTCTGCTATTCAAACTAATGAAAAAAATAAGTCAACAAGAGTGAAAGAGAGTTTGGGAAGAGTAGAGAGTGGTAGTCTAGGTCTGATTCAAACAAGCTCTTATCCAAAATTCAAAACCACAGATTTCTGGAGCCATGGTAAGGATCTACTTTTCTCAAAGCACAATGAATTTTCATAAACTTTTGATTAACATGTTATTTTGCAACCACTGATATGCAAAAATATTGGGATTCATTAAGGTAGAGCCCCACAGAGTTCTCAGAGAATAAAGAGATTCAGTCATTTATTCTATAAGTCTTTTAAGTTCCTACTAAACTTATCGGTGAATAAGACATTTAGAAGGTGTTATATATATTCACACATACTTTGCTTAAGATTTAGAGATATAGAGGCTTTTAGTCATGTTCATTTTTTTACTATTTATGAATATATTTTTATCCATAAACATCACTTATAATGAAATGGTTTTTTAAACTCAAATTATTAATTAAATTAAAACAGAAACAATGTTTATTCTTGAGGCTTATTTAATATAAAAATAATACATAGCCATAGTAAACAAGAATTAAATAGTTCTGCAAGATTAATTAAGAGTCATTCCTCACTTTACCCTTATTTGTCCCCACATTTTTATCTAAAACATCAACCTGTAACTTTTTTAGATCCCTTTGGTTTGTTTTTACCATCATATCTCAAAATAATATTGTTACGCTGCTAATCCTTTACTTATCGACTGGAATTCCTCATTTTTAATTTCATACGCCGGATCTGATGATTTCTAAAAAACATGTCTCTTATTCCATGCTTCATTACCCCTTGTTTTTCTTTTTGATTTTGCTAGAGAATAACTTGAAGCAACATCCTAAGAGAAGGGTATGAAAAAGGCAAACATTCTGAGATTTTTGTGCTTGAAATGTCTTTATTCTACTACAGGATTAGTAGATGTATAGCTTATGGAAAATACATATTAAAATCAGTCATATATGTATATATGTATATTTTGAGATAGAGTCTTATTATGTCACCCTCGGTAGAGTACTGTGAAATCACAGCTCACAGCAACCTCAAACTCTGGGACTAAAGTGATTTTCTTGCCTCAGCCTCCCAAGTAGCTGGGACTATAGGGACCTACCACAATGCTCAGATATTGAAATATATTCTAATATATTTCTAATGTAACTGATATTGCTCATTGAGTAGTGTTTGTATATAAAGAGTCTCTTCTTCTTCATTCTACCTTTATATCCTTTGATGTATTCCAACTCTTGTGAAGTTTAATGATGACCATCTGTGTGTCTTTTTTTAATATATTGTGTTGGATTCTCAATTAGGTCCTTTCTTTTTTTGTTGTCACTTCCTTTTTTTATTTATACACTCCGCAATTTTTAGTTAACTGTTCAAGCCTTCAATTTGATTTTGAGTTTTTAAAAGATTTTATTTCAAATTAATATGAGGGTACAAATTTTTAGGTTACATAAAAGACTTTGTCAAACATGTATTTAGTTTCATTGTGTTTCAGAAAAGCAGATGGTAAGAACAAACAAAAATCTACTATAGGTCTTTTTATTGTTGAAATTGAAATGTAAAAGCTTTTTTAAAAAGACCCAAAACTTATATATGATCAAGATTAAAGGTAATAACAAAATAATTCATTTCTACTCTTGGTGATTATAGAATGCTGCTGGGAATATAAATTGATACAGCTTTCCTGGAGAGCACTTTTTAAGTAAAGACAAAAATCTTTTTTTTTTTTTTTTTTTTTTGTAGAGACAGAGTCTCACTTTATCACCCTTGGTAGAGTGCCTGGCATCACAGCTCACAGCAACCTCCAACTCCTGGGTTCAGAAGAGTCTCTTGCCTCAGCCTCTGAGTAGCTGGGACTACAGGTGCCCACCACAACGCCTGGCTATTGTTTTTGTTGTTGCGGTTTGTCCGGGGCCAGGTATGAACTCGCCACCCTCAGTATATGAGGCCGGCACCCTATGCACTGAGCCACAGGCGCCACCCAAAGACAAAAATCTTTAGCACTGTGAATATCATCTAGTCACATACACATAAGAAATCTACCTTAGGAAATATGAAATTAGGAAATTATAATACCTGCAAAAATATATGGGCTGTTTTATATAGCCATCTCATTAAGTTACCATAACTTTTATCACAAAGGAAAATTCTATCCTCATGTCCTTCAGTGTCTTTCTATCAATAATATAATCATTTGGGGGGTTATTTACACAGGTGGTATATTACACAATTCTAGTAAATGATGTAAGAGAATTGGGAAATATTTATACTAAACTTTTAAAGAAAGAAATTTCTACATTTATTAGAGCATCATGTTTATATAGTGAATAATGTTATCTTCTAAATTAATTGGGAATGGATGAGAATATAAAAGTAAGACTTAATTTGACTAATAACTTCAGGTAAGATAAATAGTTCTCAGCAAGAATAACACAGAGACATGAATGCATAGGTCCATATAAATTCAGCAGGAGATTCTGAAATTTATGTGATTTTAAGAAACTCTTTGGAAAATCTGCAGAATTCAAGAAGAAACATTTTAAAAGCAATATCAATATTTGCAGAAGATAATTTGAAACTTATTCTTTGGTATAAGTTTGTATTGAAATTAATTTTAAAACCATTGATATGTATCTATTTAATCTCATTTCAGTGACTAACTGGTATATTTGTTGTCAAAAGAATAGACTCAAGAATATCTAAGAATTCACTTTTTAAATCCAAATTACACAAGTGCTTGCTGAGATAGCAAACTGAATTAAGAGGAGAATCAATCTCAATAGAAGCTTATTTAATTCAAGATTAGTAGTTAAGCACAGTCAATATCAAGAACTGATCATGGCTAACTTAAAATATTCTGATTTTAGCACATCACAAATTAAACTTAAAGAACTTTCACGAGAGTAAGGTCTTCATTAGCTATTCTTGGAATTTTAAAATACTATAGTTTGATCCAACTGCCCACATTTAATATTATAACACTATTCACTATTTCCTTTACATTAAACCATTTCTCTTCAAATCTCAATTATTGGAACAGATTTTCCAAGATCTTTAAGTTGATAAGAACAGGGTATGGACAGTCAAGCACAGGTCAAAAAGGTGAAGTATTTTCTCCCTTTAGATGAGCACAGATTTTAAATGTTCAAATTCCCTGTTTTTTAAAGCTGTTATTATACCGATTAATGGCTAAGAACAAGTCCAATAAAGGCCATTGACCTGAACTTGAATCATAAAGGATTCATCAGTGCTTTGTGATTGTGGTCAAGTCATTTAAAATGTCTAAGCCTCAGCTTTCTTCTTTCTCAAGCTATATTCAGAGGATCACGGTGAGGAATAAATTAAGTAATTTATTGTATATGAACTGTTCTAACAGTAAAATGGTAGGAGCTTATGTGGTTCAGTCTCCAGCCAAAATTCATATAAATTAGTGCTAAATTATTTCAGAAATGTATTACATCTCTAATGTCAAAAAATGACTAGAGGAAATCTCTACCAATTTTTAAAAAATATTTTAAAGTAGAGAGCTCAGAGGACATTGGTGTTCTTTGTCAGGCATCAGACAAAAGTCAGTTAGCAGACTAAAGGCTTGATGTTTGTCTGATAATATGACGGGGAAATGCTGTAGCTTTGGAAGTGGCAAGCTAAAAGCTACAACTAGTGTAGATGGAACTTCTCTCTCTGTGGACTCCTTGATGTCAGGGTTCAAGGATGAAACCATGGACCATGCAGATAAGTGAAAAGACAGAATGTATTGACAAAGAATGAGATAGAAAAGGGAAAGAAGGACAACAGAACCTCCAGCAATGGAGGGGGGGGGGGGACTAAGTGAGAAGCCCTGTGGGCCTTTTGCCTGGAGGTTTATATCCTGTCTGTGAGCAGAGGGATCTTGAGAATGCCTGTCCAGAATGTGACACAATTGGTCAGTAGCCAGCAGATGGAAAAAAATTAGTACATGAATATATTAAAAAATCACTGTGGCCCTTATAGTCCCTGTCTCAGGGAGGCAGTAAGATGTTTACTTTCTACTCTAGAAGGAACTGCTCAGATGAGAAACTGATCAGGCTGGTTTCCTCTGACCCTCTTTGAGTCCAGAGAATGGGATCTGGAAAATTCCTGTTTGCCCAGGCCTAGAAAATTGGGGGAGGGGTTCCCATGCCAATTGTGAATAGGGAGAACTCATATCACTAAAACCAATTATAAAGACAGAGCACTTGAAATGATGTATAATCTTGGCAAAAGAAGGAGAAAAACTGATCAACAAAACTATTCTTTAGGCTATTGATAGGACTCAGGACACATTATACCAAAATATATTTTAAGTTGAAGAAATGTGACAAAGCCACAGAAGCAGGGAAGTCATTCAGACCTTGCCCCAGTCTTTTCTCTTGCAGCAGATCATACAAAAACTAGGAAGGGTTTTCTTACCTTCCCCTCATGTGAGATATGTCTTTCCTTTACCTGCAAGAAAAGAACATCCTTATCTCCATAGATGAAGAAGCACAGAGAAGAATCTCAACAATATGATCTTGCTGTTTCACCCAGTTTATTACCAGTACCTCACATCCATTTGTCCTATCATATTTTGGCACCATTGTCCACTTTTCAACAAGTCTAGCATAAAAATACACAGACTTAACCCTTTGTTTGTGTCTTCAGTTTTATTTTCTTCACCATGTAAAACTTACATTAAATAAATATTCATGCTTTTCCTTTTCTCTTCTCAATCTGTCTTTCATTATAGAGTCCTCAGCCATCAACCTGGGATGGATGAGCAAAAGGCATTCTTTTCCTCCCCTGCACTATGGATGGAAAAATATAAAAATACTTGTAAAAATGTGAAAGCATAGCCATGGGTAAGACATGAAAAGAAACAGGAAATACATAAGAGAACGAGACTATAAAACTTTATGTAAAAGAACAAAATGGATATCTAGAAATGAAGACCAAATATAAGAATATTAAAAAGAAGTGAAGAATGGTGGCGTCTGTGGCTCAAAGGGGTAGGGCGCTGGTCCCATATGGCAGAGGAGGCAGGTTCAAACCCAGCCCTTGCCAAAAAATGACAACAAATAAATAAATAAATAAATAAATAGAAGTGAAGAAAACTGGAGAACTATTAGAGATGAGGAAGTGTGCATTAATAAGGAACAGAAAGATAGGAACTAGGAAGGAGAAAGAAAGAACTATGGAAAGGGGCAATGAATTTCTAACTGATGGTTTCCAGATAGAAGAACAGACAGAATATGGGATGGATTGTAAAGGATGAGAAAGAGGCAGAATGTTATAGATTTGAAGTAAAAAACAACAACAACAACAAAAAACTTCGATTCACTGAGTATCAGAAGTTCCTAGAAGATAAACACATCTACAAATATAACACTGAAAACCTAAAGAAATGATGATTAGATGCTGTTGAGCAATAAACAAAAGATCTGGAGTCAATATAGCTTTGATTTTCCAAGAGTAAAAGAACATTTATCTATCTTGTCTTTTATACCCAACCCAGGACCACGTTTAGCATGAGAACAAGATGAAAACTTTTTTTCCTAACAAGAGACAAAAAGTACTTACAAACTGAAATTCAGAAGGATGAATAATGGATCCAAAATTAAATAAATGAAGTATTGGTAAGAAGTGAGAAAAAAGTAATTAAGCAACGTCTGCTTCTGGCCAAAGCAGCATAACTGAAAGGATGGCCTTGCTGAAAGACCTAACCCTGCAATCTCCTAGTAACGATGAAGGATCAATCCTATGAGTTCTTTAGCTAACTGGCACCCTATAGGAATTCTGTTTTTCACAACTTCTGAAAAGAGCTGGACAAATGGAAAAGAGATGTAAATCTTTCTCTTTTAAAACTGCTTTGAAGAATCTGCCCTTCGCAGTCTAGAGGAGTTCCTGAGTGAGCAGCAGGGTGGGAGCTTCAGGCCTCAGTCCTTACCCCCAAACCATATTTCAAGGGCAGAGTCTTCAAAGAGAAGCAGGGGAGTCAACTCTGGGACTTTGACACCCTGCCATGACTTCTGTTACCAGCCTGCCCCTAAGAAGAGAGAAGGGCAAGTTACAGCAGTTTCACCACAACCTGTTAATTTGGCTACAGACATAAACCTTCTTCAGCTTCTAAATAAAAAGTCTAAATACCTGATTCTGTCTGCCAACAACATGTTGGCCCTCTTTCCCATCTTGAGAAAGTAAAATAGACTGTTCTTTGTATCCTAATATTTCCCTGAAGCAATGTTTCTCAAAACCCATGTTGGCTAGCTCAGACCTAACAACAGAAACCAGATTTATATGATCAAATGAAAAAAATCAAAAATAAAAATTAATGGTTTTCAAAACATTGGACAATAGCAAGTAAAGAAAAGGAATCCCTTAGAAATTGGAAATAAAACAAAACAAGGTGATCCCTAGGAACACTCCAACTTATTTCCTTAAGAAAGTTTTCAGGGGTTGGGCGTAGAGGCTCACACCTATAATCCCAGCAGTCTGGGAGGCTGAGGCAGGAGATTGCTTCAGCAATAAAGTACAAGACCAGCCTGAGCAAGAATGGGACCCTGTCTCTAAAAAACAGCCAAGTGTCGTGGCAGGTGCTTATAATCCCAGGTACTTGGAATGCTGATGCAAGAGGATCACTTCAGCCCAACAGTTTGATGTTGCTGTGAGCTGTGACACAAGAGTACTCAACCCCAACAGAGAATGAGTGAGACTCTGTCTCCAAAAAAAAAAAAAAAAAGAAAGAAAAAAGAAAAAAAAGAAAGTTTTCAGGCTGAGGCATACAAAAGATAAGATATTTGTATTGTCCTGCAAATTTTTTGCATTAGTAACATGAAACTGGGTCTCCCGAGGAGATCAAAGCTCACAATAGCAGAGGAAACAGTTTCACAGAGAGAGAACTTCTCAGATCATAAGTTTCATTTGAAGTTGAGTATTCACCAGGGCAGGAGGAAACTAACCGAGGCAGGGCACAGAGCAAGAGTAAAGAGAGGGGAAAGAACTAAAAGTGATAAAGTTAATGCTCAGGGAGAGCTGAGAATATGAGAATAGCACCTGTTCCTCATTGGAAAACCCATGATTCACAGAAGTACATAGAAGAGACTGACTTCTCCAGTAGAAAATGATTAGCCATAGACTTAACAGTGCTCTAAGTCTGCCTAACAAGTTTTAAAAGCAAATTATTAGTGTTACCACATAACTTAATGATGTTAATAAAAAAACAAGAATATTTATGGAAATTCGAAAATATTTGGTACCCAACAATGTAAAATGTATAGTGTCTGCCATTCAATCCCAAATGTCCCAGCATGAAAAGAAGTGGGAAAATGCAATCTGCAGTGAGGAAGAATATCACTCAATCAAAAATGACACATAATTGAGATACATTGGAAGTGAGCAGAGATGACCTTCTAAGTTATGATTTCAGTACCTATCTTCACAAAGCGAAGCATCAAAACAGAAGACATACAAAAGACAGAGCAACATTTCAATTAATGTATTGTAACCCAGTTATTTGTACCTTCACAGTAACCCAAAATAAAAGTTAATTGATTAATTAATTAAAAAAGAAATCAGAGAATGGAGAAACAGCTTTAATTTAGCAAAAAAAAAAAAAAAATATATCAGTCTAGAAATGAAAACTTGCCTTTGGATGTATAAATATTGAGAGAATTATTATCAGTAGATCTACATTGGGAGAAATATTAAAGGACAACCTTCATGAAAAAGAAAAACGATACAAATTGGAAATATAGATTACCACAAAGGAATAAAGAACAAAAAAACAGGTAATTACAAGAGTAAATATATACAAATTTATTTGAATTTTGTTTATAATTGCATAGCCACATATCTAATAAATAAATTGAATCAATAATCAATAGTCTTCAAAAAAGAAAAGCACAGGGCCAAGATGGACCCACTAATAGTTTCTACCAAACATTTATAACACCACAAATTGTACCTATAATAAAATTAAACTAAATATACTTTGAGCAACTACAAATTAATTGGACAGTTTAAATAAAATTCAAAACTTCTTTGAAATATAAACAACCAAAGCTCACTCAAGAGAAAAATAGAAAAAAAAGGATATCCCTACCCTATTAAACAAATCCATTTTATAGTTTAAAATCCTCCCCATATATACAATCAAATCTAATAGCTTCTGCTGATATATTTACCTAAAGATTTAAGAAAAAGTAATACCAATTATGTAGTATTTTCCTAAAATTGAAAATAAAAAATAGTTCTTTGAAGCTAGCAATACTTTATATAAAAGCTTTTTAGCATATAAATTATATGATAGCTTACTTGTGCTACCTTGTGGATTGAAGTACCTGTTCATTAGACCTTCCTAAACTGGCAAAAACTATTATGATAGGTTAAACATATTAACATTATTGCTCCAAATTTTGATTAACAGATTAATCTGTAGTCAAATTATCTCAGATTTCCTGTAATGATTTTGCTCATTTGTTCTTTGTGCCTTATTTCCAACAGCAATCTTGCAAAGTATGCCAGCATTTCTACTGATTTTCAAAGGACAAAGATTTTGACTGTGAATAACCATGTGTATAGAAAAAATGTTCTTAAAGACTTTTTGCTCATACACAGAAAAATGAGATTTTTATCATTTTTTTCCTAACACAAAGTAGGCACTATGGTTTGAGAAAACATTGCTATTTTTATTACAGAGTTGTTCAATCATGAATTATTTCCAATGGTAAATGACAAGATCAAAAAAAACACTATTTTGAAGAAAATATTGTTTTTAATATAGAGAGAACACAGATTAGCATACATATTAGTTTGAAAATATAAATCATTTCCTCATCCTAACAATCCAAAGGAAATTTACATATGAGATGTATCAATAACTGTTTCATGTATTTATACCCTAAAAAAGAACAACAAAACTATGACTAGATGAACAGAAATGTTGAATATACCAGAACAGCATTCCTATTAAGAATCAAACATCATTCCTATTACACCCTATGCACAGAATAATTGTTGAAGTTTCTTCTTTCTTTGTTCACTCTCACTTTCCCAATTTGAAATGACTTTGCCTGGATTGTCTCATGATATCTCTACGCTTGATGTGGCCAGAACATTTGCGTTGAACGATTTAGTAGAACTTGTGGAAGCAGGAGCAAGCAGGGGTCAAGGAAGTACCCAGTTAATGAACGGAGTCAGGAGGAACAGTACCATTGTCATTCCTATTCTACCACTAAGTAGACTCAGAATTCATTTCCTTGTCTAACAAGAAGGCTTGCACCAAATCAGCAGGGATTTTTAAATCAAGGATTTTAAATCAAAAAGGATTCTTTGAGCTTTCTTGGAAGCACCTCTAATAACGACGTGCTTTTAAAGTTTTAAGGGGACAATGAGATAAAGGAGGTCAAGTGGGACCTTTATTTTAATAAAACAGTTTTGCTTTTAGCGACGTTATTATTAGACTTCAAAATGATTTAAATCAGAAAAAAAAAAAAAAAGGTTTGAAAAGTACTGACCTAAGTGATCTCTAAGGTCTTGTCTATCCCTATAATGTTGCAAGTTTTATTCCATTACTGCCTAAGTAAATAGTCAAACTAGGGATTAGTGGGTTTTGTTTTTTTCTTTCTGACACTCTAAGTATTTGACATTCATTTTAATATTCTTGTCACTTCTTGCTCTCAAGCAACCTATCACAGATTTCTAAACAAAGTACAGATGCCCTTCTAGTCCTAAAAATCCTTTTAATTCTGGCCTGTTATCAAAATATACTATTTTTAGTTAAATTCAAGGTCATTTATATGCTTATAAGTAATTTGGTCAATAGAGTTTCTCTATTGAAAATGTGGAATATTGCAGACTGACCTTTTCTAATTTTGATATAGCATTGGAATATCTCTGGCTAGACTATAACGACTTAATTTACTCTCATCTATTCTTTAAACAAAGGAATAAAATAAAAATAAAATTTATTTTTGCTACTGAGTCATTTGTGATACATTTTCAAGCAAACACCAATACATTGAAAATTAATCTGAAACATATATCTTTTCTCTTGAACACTGTGCTGTCTATGCTCCTGAGGTACCTCCGTAAGATAGCCAAACACCTGGCCTTACTATCTTCACTTACGATTTCTGCTGAAATTCTCATTTTGTCCTGAGGACGAAGATATACTTCTCCCAAAGCCAAGTGAAAGATAGAGGGTGAGGAGAACCCTGGTTTCTGGCTATAAAACCTGATTTGCCCATCTCAATACTTTATAGGATATATATCAAATCCAGCTCATTCAATCTGTGGAACTCCATGGAGGAGAAGAGTGCAGATTGTGCTGAAACCAGCCCCATTCAATCCCTTCTCATAGTCTTTTCTTCCAGGATGAGATTTAAAAAAGAAAAAAAAAGACCTCCCTATGCCTTCTTCTTTAAGACTTTTATTTTCTGTAGCTAATCCCTTGTAAGAAATTATCAGCCTTAAAATTTTTAGCTCATGCTATGTTTTAAATTGTTGGGAAAAGCTTAATCCCTTCCAATTATATTCCTGAATACTCATTTTACCCTTGACAGGATAAGCAGCTTGTGCTAATGATCTGTATCTGTCATTACTAGAGCTTTTAGCAACAGTGAATCATCGCCATTTTGGTTCCTCTATGAATCCAAGGCTTGCCCAGAAAAAAAAAAATAAGTACTTTCCTTATGTTCGCATAAATAAAAAGGTTTAAGGAAGTGTCTTCTCAGAATATGGAGTTGATATCAAATCACATAACTAATATTCATCTTTTTAATTGGTAGCATGTAATTTAATTGTCAAAATAACCATTTCCATATTCAAAAACCAGTAAAGCCCAATTCCAAAGAGCATGTTTGACATTTACATATAAACACATTCTAATTGAGAATTTCATGCAAGATAACTGCAGTTCTAGCCATTTCACACTCAGTACCTCAATTAATTTTGCAACACTGTAATAGATATCATCACACCCATTTTAGAAATAAAGAAGTGGTGCCTAGGGAGTTCCCCTAAATTAACAAGGTAATATAGAGAGTGTGTAGACTCCAAAGCATGCAATTTTAAATTGTGACGTTACAATTTCATTTGAGCATTGAATTTAGCAATGTAAGATGCTCCATGAACACAGAGGGGAGAACAAAGCAAAGAGCTCCTTTCCCACTGTGATGATATTGAGTAAATTACCTCCTGCTGAGAGAGGTTTTATTGTGAGTGTCCCTTCTTTCCTCATCTTTAGCTTGAAGCAAATGAATGTCCATATTACAAGACTTTCTGAGAGTGAGGGTAATTTAATGTATGTCACATAAGACACAATCAATAAGTTTTAGGTACCCTTAACTATTATATCTCTGACAAATTTTACAAAACTTTCAGAACTCCTGTTCCAGGTGGGGTGATGGGTTGGGATTTTAGGGAATGCCTGCCAGCAGGTATATTTGGTTATGAGAACATATGGATGAGGGAGGACAGAAAGATGCCAGAGATAGTTAACAATATTTTCTTTTGGATTATCCATTCTTAAATTCAAATATCCTTAAAAAGAAAAAATATATATTAGTGTCCTAACAAATGAGAATTGAGAAAAAACTACCTTGCAAATAAAGGTGGTGAAAAATGAAAAGAAATACAGAAATAAAAACTGTTAGAAACACAAACTCCAAACACGAAGAGCTATCTAAGGGAGTCATGAGCACTTCATCAAACTCACTGAGGATAAGAATGGAATGTGCACCTTTGGAGATGTATTTTAAATATCACCCTTTTCTGAATAATCTTTGTATTCAAAATTTCCTTATAATATATTCTTTTACTTCAACACAACCATGTGACCAGTTGGTACCTAGGCAATTCTGTTCAATGCAATGAATGTTTATCTAGTAACGACATTGGAATGATTAAGCATTATCCAGCAACTGTCACATTAATCAAGCACAGCAAGGATCTGAAATATTTGCGGCTGCAAATTAGTGTTCTTCCCAAGGGTAGAGAAAAAAAAAAGGCTCACAGGGGTCAGCTATCAGAGGAAGATGGCCATTTGCCCAATCAGCACAGTACACAATGTCAAAGTCACTACTCTTTACTATCATTTTTGTCAACATCAGGAGTCACATTATCAACTTTGCCTTTTAAAATGATAGAAAATTGTTCATGTTGAAGAAAACTGAGAGGCAGCATAAATTAGCAAAATTGTTTTGCATCATAAATCAAGAGCTTAATCCAGTGCCAGAGGTAGAGGCATTTTGATATGGAAGAAAACAATCCATAGCTGGTATGAGAAGGTTTGGTTTCAAGTCCTGCCTTGATTTTGGTAGAGAATTACTTAAGATATAGAAAAACTTCTGGTATAGTGCTGGACAGGAAGAAGGCATTCATTAAACTGTAATGAGTAGCTAGCAATATATTCAAACTCTAATTTACAGTTGACCTTTGAACAACCCAGGTTTAAACTAGATAGGTTACTTATACAGTATGTGGATATTTTCAATAAATATATCAAAAAAAATTGGGAGACTTGTAACAATTTAAAAAACTCAGAGACAAACAATGTAGCCTTGAAATACTGAAAAAAATTAATTAAAGGTATATCATTAATGCATAATATATACATATAATTGTCTGTTTTATCATAACCTACCATAAAATATACACCAAATATAATAAGTTATTTTTTATCAAAACATAGGCACACACACACAGAGGCAGCACTAACCATAGTCTAGAGAAATGCGAATAAAAATACAATATCAATTATAACTGCATTAAACTAATTATAGTAATAGTTTTGTAGCTACTTCTTGTTTCCTTTCCAAGTGTTGCAAGTATCTACATAAAATGCTGTGTGACCCCAATCATCTCCAGGTGAGCAATTCCACTCTCCAGTAAATTACAGATTGCAGTAAAAAGTGATCTTTCTTGGTTCTCACATATATTTCATTGTGTTTATTGCAAAACCATAAAGTTCAAATGACACCAGGATACCCATAAAAAGTGCTACTAATGATGCTGGAAGTGCTCCCAACAAGCAAAGTCATGGCATTACAAGTAAAACTTGAATTGTTTAATATGTACCACAGATTGAGGACTGCAGCCACGGTTGACCACTATTTCAAGATAAATAAATCCAGCATAAGGAACATTGTAAAAAGAGAGAGAGAGAGAGAGAGAAAAGGCAAATTTGCCAAGTCATTGTCCTAGCTATACAAGTGGAGGCATAAAGACCTTGTACTTTTTGAGAAATACCTTTTTATCACATATTGAAAATGAGGCTTTTACGTGCATGCAGGGTTGCTATAAGAAAGGCACTCCTATAGACTCATACAATTTGAGAAAAAGAAAAGTCAGTATATGACACCATAAAGCAAAAGTGATGGGGGTGGCACCCTGGCTCTGGCTGCGCCAGGCTGCCTGGAGGACCTGTCCTGACTTCTGCAATGCAGCCCCTGGGGCTGATGGTGCAGCGGAGGTGGGGAGGCAAGGGCTGCAGAACCCAATGTGGTGGAGAGGGTCAAGCGTGGCAGGCCTGCGGGCCCCTAGCTAGTTGAGGGAGAACACAGCTCAGCCTGCCTTGATGCCCCAGCCACTTCTTCTTTCCCCTGACTTCAAAGTACTTGTATATGTGCACTGTGAAATACTATTTAGCCATTAAAAAAGATGGAGACTTTACAATCTTTTCTGTTACATAGATGGAGTTGGAACGTTGCATCAGAGGATCATAAGTACTTTGAAGTTCATGATACCCACGACTCTATGCAAAGGATTGCTAGTGCTTTACTTTCTTAGTAAAGTATCTCAAGAATGGGATAAAAGTATCTAATGTACTCAAACTGTTATGAAACCAATATATAAACACTTACAAATTCAAACAAATGATAAAACATATAGTTTTATCATATAGCAAGAGCGAGGGGAGAGGAACAAGCACAACAAGGGGGGTCGTCTAGGGTCTACAGTGGGAAGAGAAGATTCTTGGCCAGGCAGATGGATTCTCGGTGGCAGGGCATGAGGGCCTCTGTGCACAGGAGATCTCTCCAGAACCAGAAGCAGCTGGAGAACAGCAGGAGCTTCAGTCTGTGGTCAGCCATCAAGAAACCTCTACCCTGGGCTCCCTACACAGACAGTTCCAAAGGAGGCTGCCCCTGAGAGCCTCAACCTCAGGGCAGGTCCCTCCTGGAAGTGCCTGGAAACCCCAGAGCCAGTACAGAAAGACCTCCAGGGTGCTGCTCAATCAACAAAGAGTGCTTTGGGTGCCATGTCCCAGAGAATCCAGGAGTCCTCCAAAGTGGCACCAAGTGGCTGGTAGAAACCCAGGAGGGAGAAGAGAGGGCCCAGAGGACAGTAGCCTGGCAGCTCACAACCTGACCTAGAAGAGCACCAGATGTCTACAGCCAGCCCTACCCACTCAGCCATGGTCTCTTGGGAGAAAGAGCATCACTACTGGTCTGTCCAGGGGGGCCTGCATACCCCCCAGCTACGGTGGTCAAGGAGGGAGACTGCCTTCTGGAGCCCCTATTCCTCAACAGAGAACCTCTGCTCTCCCAGTGAGTCTGATGGTGACCTAAAGCCTGTGGGGACAGGAACCCAGCATCTGCAGAAGCTGTCCCAAGAGCTAGAGGAAGCCATTATGGCTGAAGACAGTGATATGACCATCTTTCTCATTCATGACTAAGGACAGTACCCTGCAGGAGGCAAGCCCTGTCTGACCACCCCCAGGATGTCTGTGCTGCCCTGTGAGCTCCTTGGAGGATGGCTCCAGGAGTCTTCAGTACCCTTGGGCCACCGCTAATAGGCACATGACTAACCAGGGACCTAAAGCAGGGACCTAAAGCTTTCTTGCTCCAACCACATCCGAACCCATCAGTGATCGCCTGCTACCACCTGAGAGTGACTTGGGGAGATCTTGAAGAGATGGGGGAATTGTCCCTTCTCCTCCCCCAGTGCTTAGAAATTCATCCCACACTTCATTCCACCTGTGGTTGCTTTATCTGCCACGTGAGACCCAGGAGCACAAAGGTATTTGAGAGTTCTGAACCATGTTTCTAGCAGCAGGGTCTTTGGGGAGCCCCCCATAGCCTCACTCACCCTCTGTGTCTCTGGGGCTGAGGCTCTTGGGCAACTGCCTCCTAATCTCTGCTACCCCTACCAGGGCCTGGAAGAAGTTGTAGGAGACAGTTCCAGGCTTAAGACCCTGGGCTCCCCGGGTACCTATTTATATGCTCAGCACAGGACAGGGTGAGCTGGGAGGAGCAGCAGATTATTCAAGAGCAATTTCTGTCCTGTGTAAATTATTTAAGAAACCTACTTTGTCATTTTATTACAAAGAAACCAATGTGTGACTTTCCTAGAAAACAATCCTTTTAAAAAAAAAAAAACAAAACAAAAAAAAAAAAAACTCATTAAAAAAAAAAAAAGAGTGAAGGGAGAGGAAGGAGAGAGGACAGGGGAGGGTGATTGTTGGGAGGAGGGAGGGCTTGTGGTGGGATCTGTGCACAATGCAAGGGTATACTTCAAAATAACAGTAAATTATAAATGTCTTACCACAGAAAATAAGTGAGGTGATGGTTGTGTTAATCAGTTTGAATTAAGCATTCCACGTTGTATATCAAATCATCACATTGTACCCCATAAATGTATACAGATATGCTTCAATTAAAATTAAATTTAAAAAAAAACCTCAGGATCAATTTTCAAACGTGGAAATTAAAAAAGAAACTTTCATGATTTTAATTTTTTTTTTTTTTTTTTTTTTTTTTTGAGACACATTCTCACTTTGATGCCCTTGGTAGAGTGCCAAGGAGTTGATACAGGGCAGGTGGTGCCTGAGCCAGTGCAGCTGAGGGGAGGAGCAGAGGACCTGCTGTCTGTGCCCTGGGGTGTTGTTGCTGTCCTCCCCACATTTCCCAGGCCTGGTCAATTCATGTGATTTTCCTAGGCCTGGGAATGCACTGACTTTTTGCCTCCAGTGGAAGGGATTGTATCCATTCATTTGCTGGCTTGTGTATATACCCCTAGACAAAGGACCCAAGGGGAGATTTTTTTTCTGACTTATTTATTCCCTCTTCCAGAAGCTCTGGTGCTTTTTCTGTAAAATAAATCCCATCTTACCCCTGATCTGTGGTCTATGGGTTCATTCTTCAAATCCCCAAGACCAAAGACCTAGTGAAAAAATAAATTCTAGTAACAGCAACATAGCTCACAACAACCTCAAACTCTTGAGCTCAAGTGATTCTCTTGCCTCAGGTCCCAAGTAAGCTGGGACTACTGGTGCCCATCACAACACCTGGCTATTTTTAGAGATAAGGGTCTTGCTCTTGCTCAGACTGGTCTGAACTCCTGAGCTCAAGCAATCCACCTGCCTCAGCCTGGCCAAATGTAACTACAAAGGACACATGCCCCTATATACACCTACACAGAGGATCCAAGCGCAGATTTTCTGACTTAAGTCTTCCCCTCTTCCAGGAGCTCTGGTGCTTTTTCTGTATTATTTTCTGTGTAATAAATCCTATCTTACCACTGATGTGTGGTCTGTGGGTTCATTCTTTGAATTCCTGAGATCTAGGACCTATTGAAGAAAGAAATTCCAGCAACAAAAGGAAGGTAATATATGTAAAGCTGGAGAATCTAATGTCAGTAAGAGATGTTTTGATAATTTTAGGAATAGGTTTGGTTTTAAAAATGCCAAGATAACAGGAGAAACAGCTTCTGCAACGCAAGAGCAGCAGACAAGTTTCCAGACGCCATTAAGAAAATCATTGAGGAGAAAGGATACTGCCTGAAGAGGTTTTTCAGTGCAGATGAAAGTGCCATATTCTGGATTTAAAAAAAAAAAAAAATACCACAAAGGACATTTATTATATTAGTAAGGAAGGGAAGTGAGCACGGCAAATTAAGGCAGGAGGGGAGGGAACAGGCTAACTAACTACTGTTTTGTGTAAAATGCGGTTCATTTTGTGATCGGGACTGAGTTTATCTAAAAACTGCTATTAACCCTGAGCCTTGAAGAGAAAAAAAAATATAAATAGAAACTGCCAGCCTTTTGGTTATACAACAAGAAGGTCTAAACAATGAGAATTCCTTTTCCTCATTGGTTCTATTGACACATTGTCTCTGAAGTCAGGGAGTACCTCACCAGTAATGAACTTCAAATTGAAGTTCAGGTAATATAAGACAGTGCCCCTAATCAACTCAAACCCTATAATTTCAACACTAAAGATGTTGAAGAGGCCTACTTACCCTCAAACAAATTATTTCTAATTCAATCCTTCATCAGAGGATCATAAGTACCTTTAAGGCTCATTATACCCACTACTCTATGGAAGGCATTAGTACTGCTATGAAAAAGAAGTCTGATAGAACATCATGAAACTCTGGAAGGATGTTTTCAAGAAAAATCAGGACAGTATAGAAAAACTGCCCCCCAAACTATGAGGAAACCAGGAAACCAAAGCCCAACAAGTCCAGCTTGGTGAGTTAGATGAGTTTATTAGAGGTTACTTAGGGTGCTGGATCCTGGGTGGCACAAACATTTATTCCAGTGGAGTTTCATGCTAACACAATATACATCTGCCCACCTGTACCTGTGGAAGGCTTCTTTAGAGCTCTTCCCAATGAGAAGGGAAGTTTTTACATTGTATCTTTGCTTGTTCACAGTGAAACCAATCACTGCAAGCTCAGCACCATCATAGTATCCTGCCCTGCAACCTGTCCTATGTTAATCATACCACAATTTTCCACCAGGTGGGGATTTTAGAATTACAATTAGCTAAAGGGCACTGTAGGACAGCCGGGGCAGCTCTAAAGCACTCAGGGCCTGTCACCAGTAGCATCATGTTGGTGTCCCAACATTTCTAGACTTTACAGAACTTTGGATTTTCAGAATAAGAATACTCAATCTACACATAAATTGGATTTTGAAAAAATATTGAGAACATGATTTATTTTTAAGCATAAATAAAATATTCTTGAACATTGAAAAGAAAGCTACAAAGAAAACTACAAAAATCATTTCACTGGCAAATGTAAAAATTTCTATGAAACAACATATTGACTCTGCCAACAGGAAATTTTGTTAATTCTGAATTTTTTTTAAAAAGATGGCAATTTAACATAGAAAGATAGATCAGAATAGCAAAACCAGAAAGACAGCAAATAGCACATAAAATTTTATCATTAGATAATGTCTCATTTTAAGCTTTTGAGAGAAATGGATTATTTTTACAAGTGTTTTGAGACATGTGGGTAGTTAGCAACTAAGATTGTAAACAAAGGGTCTAAATAGAGGTAAGAAAATTAGAAGAACTTTTGGAAATCTCGTAGGGTTTTAGAAACAGAAAATAAAGTTTGGGTCATCAAGTCAGCCAAATTTGGGAAAGTCAAGATCTCTGAGTGAAATAAGGTTCTGGAATGTGAGCCTGAACATTTCTTAAACTGTACAGGACAAGATATAGGAGATTACAGCATTGAGAAGGCACAAACATTTCTAGATAGTTCTAAAGGAAAGAGCTCCATCAAGACTTTTGGAAGACTAAATCATAGGAGCAAGACTAAACCAGGGTTAGACTGAGTCTCCCAAAAATTGCATTCCAGATTTAAATACGTGTTCCCATCTGCCTAAGAAGGAGTAAAATAAACATTCTCTGAAGTGACAGAACATCATCCAAAGCCTAAGGACATATTGTAGAGAATGTCCTGTACTCACCATATTAAATTATATTAAAGAATATCGAAATACCAGGATAATGGACAAGACTCAACATGATGATGACAGTAATCCAACTGAATTTGACCTATAGATTCCATGAAATTGCATTAAAATCTCCAGTACATTTTATATTTTTATCAGGTTTTTAAATGTTTTATTTGCATTATTTAAAAAATTGTGCATTTCAGCAAATAAACTCATTTGAATAACAACAACAACAACAAAAAAATGGCAATGTGATTAGTTTAACTCCAGATTTTACTGTCATCCCACCCCGGTTCTTTCTTCACCAACATGCAAGTTCTTTTCCTTCCCTGCCAGCCAGACAGGCAGATGGTAGAAGGCAGCATGGCCTTCATTGTCAGTAGTTGTGGCTACTTTGATGTGAAAGGGGCAGCGCAGTCATTTAAACTTAATCCAACCTCTTCGCACCTTACAAAGTTAAACGGCTAAAAGAAATAAAAGAAGGCAGCAATGCTTATGGAATGTACAGTGCATGTTGGAGGCGCTTGCCTCATTCTGACTCGCCTGCTTGCTTCCATTCCATTGTTTCTTTGGAAGGCAGTGGATTTTTCTCTTGCGTTTCAGTCTTCAATTTTGACTTATCGAATTTCTCCATCTTAGCCATATTGAGTTTGTCAGACATGGTAGGATACAAAACGGAGCAAGGTGTGAGAGTTAGAAGAATCCAATCTGCGCCGTGGCAACCACCCAATCAAGACAATTTTTTAGATTAATAAAGGCCCAATCATATATTCACACCGTAACTTTATTGCAAAGGACAGAAAAATAGAACAATGGAAGAACAATTTGGAAATGCAACTGTACATAAATGGTCACTGATTTTATGACAAAGGTAACAATGTTTATTTAGAAAAAATATGGAGAATACAATTTATTTTTAAGCACAATGGAAGAAATCTCATTTTATCACGGTGTACGATTATTTTTATACACTATTAGACATAATTTGTTAATATTTTGTTGAGGATTTTTGAAACTTTGCTCCTGACAGATACTATCTGTGATTTTCCTTTTTTATAATGTCTTTTTCTATGGTTTTGGGTAATTCTGGTCTTTAATAATAAGTTAGAAATTATTTCTTTTGTTTCTATTTTCAAGACAATATTATAGATAATTGGTATAATTTCTTCCTTAAATGTGGGGTAGAATTCACCAGTGAACCCATCTGGGCCTGGTTCTTTTCTGTTTTTGGAAGTAATTAAGCATTGATTCAATTTCTTTAATAGATATAGGACTGTTCAGATTACCTATTACTTCTTGAGTACATTTTGGTAGATTGTATCTTTCAAGAAATTAGTTCATTTTATCTAGGTTATCAAATTTATTATCAACTGGAATGAAGGAAAACATTTTTGTAGTAATTTATTACCTCTAACTTCCAAAAGACGCTTCCCATTTAGCTCTTGAGCACAGATTTCTGTCAATTTTTGCTGACAAAGATATAATTCTACTGAAACATGAAACTATTTAGAGCATTTTCTCTTGTTACTATCAATAAGATTTGGCCTTCCACTGTGTTATTAGTCATTTGTATCACCTTTTTTCAAATTATATACCTTTAACTTTTGATTTCCTTTTACTTTCTATTCTTTTTTTCTAAGTGTTAATGATAGCTTATAATTTATTATATTTATATTTTTGTTCTAAGTGTCAATGATAAACCTATAATTTATTTCAAATTTATTAAATTATTTAATAAAGTATTTAATAGATATTTAATTATTTAATGAAATATTAAATAATTTAATAAAAGTATTAAAGTATAATTTATCATAAAACATAATTTATCTTATATTAACAAATTTTAAAAGTATTCATTTGCATTTGTGTATTAATTAAATAACTTAATTTAATTAATATAATCAGAAAGTATTTATGTAACATATTTAGATACAATCAATAAATTTTGATTTTTAACTTTTTTTTGATACTGTGCATGGTTTCTTTCTGGCAGAATTCAATTTCAGTTAACTAAGGTATCATCCATTCCCAAATTTAGCAATGAAGCACAAATACAAGTAGCATTACACCACATAGTAATAGAAAAAAGTGTTACAATAATTTTCATTTACATTGCAAATATGTTTGCTCTTTTCCTTGTTAGTGGTTAATAGCATGGAGTAGGGTGATTTTTCATAAGATTTACACACAGAAGACTCCTATAAAACCATTTATATTCTTTATTTCCACTAGAGAATGTCATTCATATTAAGAGGAAGAATACATACATCATCTTCGTACCACGTTCTCATATAGGAAGTGACTTTCATCTCGCTTTTATTTATTATCCAGCCCTTCAGGAGCAGTTGGTTAAGTAATCAATTATGTGTGAGAACATGCAAAATTATCATTTCACACATCTAATATTTAGATGTCAAGGAAAAAAATATTAATGGCTTGAAAATCTTTAAATTTTTTAACTTGGTCCAGTTGGATATTGTTTCAAAATTCACATTTTAAGATCTAATAAAAAGTATCTGTAATTGAGAAATAATGTCCACACATTGAAAAACGTTAATAATACACTTCTTCTTTGTTAGAAGCATACTATGCACTGACCTCTGTGGTGAACACTTTACATGCATTATCTCATTTATTTCTCATAATAATGAGAGATAGTCTATTCCATATATACAAAGGGGGCCAAAAATGTACACACATTTTAAGAAAGGAAACAACTGTATTATAATTACAATAAAGAATTCATGTGTGACCTCTGCAATTATATAAGATACAATATAATAGAAAACAAACATTACTGTTACATACTGAGTATTATAATTTTATATATAAACACTGGCTTCAACATAATATGTATATGTAGATGTATATTTATATGTATGTCATTATTTAGACTTAAAAGTTAGCCCAATCACAAAATATTAAGTGAGAAAGATAACACTTAATCTCCACTCTGTCACACTAGTGTTATAGTTTTAAAAATCCTGTATGATACATATTGCACATTCTAAAAGACTGAGTTGATACCACATCATTATTCTATAATAAAAAGTCATTTTCTTGTTAATTTATTTCTAATTTATAAAACACATTGATTTACAAATTGAAAACAAAACATTGCATGTGTGAATGATTCTTTTATTGCTGATTAATTGACTTGGTTGTGAAGAAATACTATCTAGATCCACTAGACAACAAGAAAGACTGTACTCAGTAAAATTATAATAGGTTCTTATTAATTAATAACTTGAGGAAGTATTTTATCTGTTCTTTTCACTAAATTTTCAATCAAGAAACTATTAACTAGGAACATTGCTATTTCAAATGACCTCAGATATAAACTTCTTTCTTCCATAAAATATGCTCTTTTTTTTAAACCAGTAAAAAAAATAAAGTTTAAAAGACAATTGTCTTACAGTACTCTTATCACTTGGTGCTTTCCCCATGAATTTTCTTTCTAAAATGACTTACTGCATTTTAATGAAGAAATTTTATGAAAAGTTTCTTCAAATATATTTCACATCAAGCTTAGTAGCTCTCATCAATTTAGAATGATCATCTTTAGAATAGACACAGAAATTCTAATTTGGGTGGACAGTGTAAAACTAGAGGCTAGGTAAATTATCATTGAGATTTAGGTGTGTATCTTATTCATTAATTCACCATAAATTTACAAAGTGAAAGGCATTGTTCTGGGTATTGGGGAAAAAAACCCCAGAAAAACATAGTTTCTCCATGTGAAAGATACATTCTAGAAAATAAGCTATAAAATATTATATAAAACATAGAATAGGACCGGCGCCTATAGCTCAGTGGCTAGGGCGCCAGCCACATACACCAGAGCTGGCTGGTTCAAAACCAGCCTGGGCCTGCCAAACAACAACAATACATGACAAGTAGAACCAAAAAATAGCGGGGTGTTGTGGTGGGTGCCTGTAGTCCCAGCTACTTGGGAGGCTGTAGCATGAGAATTGCTTCAGCCCAAGAGTTTGAGGTTGCTGTGAGCTGTGATGCCACGGCACTGTAGCAAGCTGTGATGCCACGGCACTATAGCAATATAGTGAAACTCTGTCTCAAAAAAAAAAAAAAAAAAAAAAAAGAAAAGAAAAATAGAATTTCAGGTGGCTGTAAGTGCCATAGAAAATAATAAACTAAAAGAGACAGCATTGTGTACGTATTGAGTTTTTTTCACAGGGTAGTCAGCAGGACTTAATTTATTTTGATACTAATAAAATGACATTACCTCAAGAGGCCTAAAAATAAGGAAAATCTATAGAATTTTACAAAGCCAAGAGTAATTTTACTTTGTGTATATTTTAAAATGAATTTTAAAAATAAGAAAAGTTAAAGAATTAGCTATGATCTGTGTTAAAAGTATGCCAAAAGATTGATCACAGTACTATAGTTCTATTGTAGAAGTTTAATACTTTTTTAAAGGATAACTAAGGACCATAGTGAACATCGTAGATACCCGTAGCACTAAGTAAGTAGAAAGCAGTAGAAATGAAACTAGAGAGTAATAGGTGACATCATACAAGGCCATGTAGTCACGTGGAAGGAGTCTTAATTTTTCACAGTACTTGTCCAAGAAGGCTTTGAGAATTTTGAACTAAGTGCTGATATTATTTGTCTTACATTTTTAAGGATTCATGCTGAAGATAGAGCAGTTGGCTGCTATAGTCACTGACAGGTTGGATTTGGGGTATGATATAATGAGAGGAATCAACAATAACACTAATGTTTTGTCCTGGGAAGCTAAAACAATGTAATTGTTATTACTGACACTATAGAAAGCTACAAGTAGAGTAAGTTTGGGAAGAAAGACCAGGATTTGGGTTCTGAATATATTAATTCAAGTATTGGTTCCCTGAAAGATGTTGAGTAGGTTAAGTACAGTGGGAAAGTCCTCAAAGTCCCCCTGTCCAAGGAAAAGGTCCTGATTGAATTCATCAATGCAGCAGTCCTTAGTGTTTATATGGTGACTTACATGATGTGATTAACTAGTAAATGAGTAACGAAAAAAAGAGAAGAGGCCTGAAGACAGAGACATGGGAGATTTCTACATATAGAAATCACTCTAATGAAAAGGAAACAGAGAAGATAATACAGGTAGAAGGAGAAATAAGTAAGACTGAAATGCTAGACAGTAAATAAGTATTGCAAGGAGTAGAAAATGATGAACAGTATCCAATACTCTTTTAAATTCAAATAAAATGGCACCCTGTCAGTTATTCCTGCCCTGCCCTAATGCAAGTGGAGATAGTTTCTCTCACCAACACTAGGTGCTCCAGGACTGCTGTTGATCCCCAGCTGAAGTAAGACAGGGAGCTCCAATAGGCTACTTCTGCCTTCTACCCCATGGGGTGCAGTGAATTCCAGAGACTGTAGGGTAAAGGCCTGACAATAGATTCACTCTGCAGTAAGCAAATAAATGGCAGACAGAAGATTACATTTCTCTCCTTCCCAATTAGGGACAGAGGGAGAATAAAAGAGAAGAGAATGAGGAGGAGATTCTTCAAAGCAATGTATAAATTCCTGAAACACAAGCTGGCAAGAGGTTTGTGTGTGAAACAGAAGAATCAAAACTTCAAGAGCCTTGAGAAATGAACTACTTTGTGTAATGTTTGTTACCAGCCAGGTTTCTATTTGACCGTTGGATAGCACATAAACAAGCCAGATCATAATGGCACTATAACAACTTTAAAAACAAAACAGACATTTTAAGCACAGCTTCCAAACCAGGCCAGGACACGTTTTTGCCTGCCTTTCAAAAAAGAAGAATAGATTAGGAAACAGAGCCTCGTATCAATGCTCAAAATGTCCAAGATGCAATTCAAACTTAACTAGTCATTCTAAGAATCAGAAAAATCACAAATAGAATGAGAAGCAATCTAAGACACAGATGTTGTGAATACAAACAGCTGCTGTGAAATTATTCTAACAAACAATTTCAAACATCCTCGAAACAAGCTGCAAATAAAATGTTTCAGGGGAAAAAAGAACATATGAAGTATAATAAAGAATGCATCAGGAATTTAGAAAGAAAATATACAATAATCAAAATACAAAACTCTCTTAAAAGAAAAATGGAGATGATAGAGGAATAAGTCTGTGAATGTGAGCATAGATTAATAATATTTATCCATTCTGAATGACAGATAACATTGTCTGGGATGGTTCTCAATGTAAGGAAAGCTATCATAAGAAAACTCTACATGAAGGGGAAGGGTAACCATGATAAGGTTTTTACATTCTACTTAAAGTTGTGAAATATGGATGCTACTAGACTGATAAATTAAAAATGTAGTCACTAGAACAGGAGTTCTTAGCTTTAGCACTAGTAATATTTTGTACCAGATACTCATTTGTTGCATGGAAGGGTTTGGCATTACACATACATCTGGCCTCTAACAACTAGGTGGACATGCGTGTCCCCACTTTTCGTTACAAATAAAACATGTCTCCAGATTTTATCAAATGTTTCCTTGGGAGATTAGAGAGATTGCCCCTGGTTGAGAATCTCTGTCCTAAACTGATTATTAACAATTTATACAAAGAGATAAGTAGAAATAAAGAACAACAAAATTATTGAAGTAAACCACAGGAAAGCAGGAAAATATAAACAAAGGGGGAAGAGAACAGAGGGAACTAGGGTCTCAGTAATCCATGGAACAACAGGATGAAAAATAAGATTGGATACAGAATAATTGAACAACATCATCAATCAAAAAAATCTAAGATTTGCAGAAACACTCTGTTCAACAACAGCAGAATTTGCATTTTTAAACATAATAGACCATTAACCAAGGTAGAAGATACTGTTTCATAAACCAAACTTAATGTTTTTGAAAATGTAAACCATATACAAAATTATATGTACTGATAAGATGGAATTAAAGATGGAGACTTCACAGCTTTTATGTTTACCTGGATGGAGCTGGAATACATTCTTCTTAGTAAAGTATCTCAAGAATTGAAAAAAAAGTATCCAATGTACTCAATACTACTATGAAATCAATATATAATCATCTACACATTCATATGAATGGTAAAACATAACTATGGTTCAGAAAGTAGGAGGGAAGAAGCAAGAGAAGGGAGTAAAGGGAGGAGGTCAGGAGGAGGGAGGGCATGTGGGGGGACCTCCTCTAATGTGCATATAATGCGATGGTACATTTCAAAACTATTAAGAAAAGAGTATAATTGTCTTACCACAATAAATAAGTGAGCAAAGTGATGGATGTGTTAATCAGTTGGATGTATACATTTCACATTGTATATCAAATCCGTATGCTGAACCCCATAAATGTATCAATGTACATAATTATTTAGTAAAAATAAATAAGTAAATAAAAAATAGAAATAACAAAAATAAGACAAATCTCCAAACACTAAATAGCATACTAAGTGATTCATGTAAACAAAAATTTATTTTACTGTATTAAAATAAAAATCATAACATATCAAAATAGGTGGTATATGACTAAAGTAAGGCATAGAAGAAAATTTATAGCACTAAATGCTTACATTAAAAAAAAAAAAAAACACAGAAAACACTCAAAACAATGCCATAAGCTTTTACCCAAAGAGCCTAGGAAAATGGAAAAATAAAACCAAAGATAGCAGGAAAAAAATCATAAAGAAAAGAACAGAAATTAATAACAAAACTGAACATAGAAAAATGTATCAAAGCCAAATAGTTTATACTTTTAAAAGATCAATAAAAATTTTTGGAAAGATAAAATAAAAGATGCAAATTAGAATATCAGTCAAGAACAAGGAAATATCACTATAGATATTAAAATATGACAAGAGGAATATTATAAATATTTAACACACAATTTCAACTTATATAAAATGGATAAATTATTCAAAATTTACAAATTACCAAAACTTATCCAAGAAGATATAAACTGTATTACAAATAATGGTTTAAAATAAATTTTCAGTTAAAAAGTTTTGAAAAATACATCTCCAAACATAGTTGGTTTCAATGGTAATTTCTAGCAAAGATTTAAACAAAAAGTAACATTAACTAGCCAACACTTTTGAAGTAAAATAAGAAAAACCTAGCAAAACAATTTATTTAAAAAATGAAGTTGAAGAAATCATATTGTCTAATTCTAATACATGTTTACTATAAACCTACAATTATCAAGAAAGTGTGTTATTGCTGGAAAGATAGACACACAGACTGATGGAACATATTTAAAGAACCAATAAGTAAAATAGACCCACTCAAGTAGATTCAAATGATTTTTTTAAAAAGGTGAAAAAGCAAATTATGAAGAAAAGATAATTTTTGCAACAAATGATGTTGGAATAATTAGATAGTAATAGTCAAAAATAAACCCAGAACGAACTCTCATTCTTTAAACAAAAATTCACTCAAAATGGATAATGTATCTAAGGATAAAACATAAAATTACAAAACTTTTACACTGAATAAAAATCTTGGTAATTTTATGTTATAACCTATTAGAAAATTAAAGCCATTATTTAACATTTCTGCCATATTGAATTTACTAAATTAAAAAATACTAATAATACTAAATGCCTAGCATCTATTTTAATTAATTAATGAGAAATAGGGGTCTTGTTTTATTCTTATGCATGTGGCTATTGACTTTTCTCAGCACCATTTGTTGAATAGTATTTCCCCAGCATGCATTGTTATCTGCTGTTGAAGATCAGTTGACTGTAGGTAGATGGGTTTTTTATCTGAGTTTTTACTCTGTTCCTTTGGTCTATGCCTCTATTTTTATTCCAATACCATATTGCTTTTTTTTTTTTTTTTTTTTTTTTTTTTTTTTTTTTTTTTTTTTTTGGTGTGGGTGTGTTTTTAAAACCCAAAACAAAAAGTGGCGGCATAAAAACAAACAGAGTCAC
>CAUYPK010143852.1:0-14261 GCA_963574355.1 Loris lydekkerianus
CAAGGGGGTTGTTTTTGCATAAATTCACCTTGGTTCCTGGTCCTTTTAAAATACAAGTGGGATTTATTTTTTTTTTTTTTTTTTTTTTTTTTTTTTTGAGACAGAGTCTCACTTTGTCACCCTCAGTAGAGTGCCACAGCAACCTCAAACTCTGGGGCTTAAGCGATTCTCTTGCCTCAGCCTCCCAAGTAGCTGGGACTACAGGAACCTGCCACAATGCCTGGCTATTTTGTTGTTATTGTTATAGTTGTCATTGTTTTTTAGCATCCCTGGGCTGGGTTTGAACCCGCCAGCCCCGGTGTATGTGGCCAGCGTCCTACCCACTGAGATATGGGCACTGAGCCCATACAAGAGGGAAATTAACAGAGAACCAAGCAGAGTAGGCTAAGTGGATTCTCTTAATTTATTGGTGCATCATGGCCAATTTGGGGTTCTAGAAGCTGATGTAGATGCTCAGAGTGGGAAGGAAATGAAACATATCTGGTATCCATTATTTTGTTTTATTTTTATTTTTGCAGGTTATTGTTTCAGGCAGGGTCTTCCTCTGTCACTTAGTATAGAGTGTAGTTGCAACATCATAGCTCACTGCAACCTCAAACCCCTGGGCTCAAATGATCCTCCTGTCTCAGCCTTCCAAGTAGGTGGGATGACAGGTATGTGCCACCCCCCCTGGCTAATTTTTCTACTTTTCGTACAAAGTCTATCTATGTTGTTCAGGCTGACCTTGAATGCCTGGCCTTAAATGATCCTCCTGTCTCAGTCTTCCAAAGTGCTAAGATTATGGGCGTGAGCCACCACGCCCGGCCTGGTTTCCATTATTTGGGGTGCTCTGTTGTTCCAGTGCCTGGGGTGCGGTGAAGCCAACACTCGTTCTTAGTTACATATCCCCACCCTGTTTAGTCTGGCGATTGCTCAGACAGGAGCTAAGTACTCACGGGCTAGTTCCTTCCTGCCTCCATGGTGTAAGGAAGTGCTGAGCTGGGCAGGACTCCCAGTGCTCCCTTGGTCTCAGAATAAGCAAGCAGAAACCTCATGCAGGGCCACGTGAGGTCAGGAGGGCGGGCCTGAGAGCCTGAGCTTGGATGAGATTGGCTGCTCTTCGACACACCACTTCTGTGGATGGCCAATCACAGGAGCCACAGCATCCTTGTTCCCTTTCCCCACACCCTCACTTGTCCTTGCAAAAGCCACAGACTTCCCGCCACAAAATGAGCTGGGGAGTGAAGTTCCTTCCCTCCTCCACCCAACAGCTGGTCCAAAAGGCCTTGGGGAGTGGCGCCTTGCTCACAGCCAAAGAAAGATGAATGCTCTGTTTGCCTTGGTGCAGGGTATTTATTCTTTGTGGGGACTGACTTGAGCACCAAATTAGGGAAAATGCCACCAAATGACTTTTCTTTTCTTCTTTTTCTTCTTCTTCTTCTTTTTTTTTTTTTTTTTGAGGCAGAGTTTCAAGCTGTTGCCCTGGGTAGAATGCCATGGCGTCACAGCTCACAGCAAGCTCAAACTTTTGGGCTCAAACGATTCTCTTGCCTCAGCCTCCCAAGTAGCTGGGACTACAGGCGCCCACCACAACACCTGGCTATTTTTTGTTGTTGTTGTTGCAGTTGTCATTGTTGTTTTAGCTGGCCCCGGCTGGGTTTGAACCCTCCAGCCTCAGTGTATGTGGCCGGCACCCTACCCACTGAGCTATGGGCGCTGCCACCAAATGAATTTTCAACCAAGGCTTTGCTGAAATGCCTAGGGTGTAGATAATCAGAAACATAATCCCAGACAGGAAAATTCCTCATCTCACAAGGCCTCACTTTCTAATCAGCATTGGTACCCCCTTACACTGTGCCAGTCAAACTGGCATTTACTGTTTGCCCAACCTGGTCTCTGGCATATCAGACCTTGCTTCACAGCCTACCCATCTGCTTTGGACAAGAGAAACACCATGGTGGCTTAAAAAAGGTCAGGAACCCCTTTTATCCTGGTTCTTTTTTTTTTTTTTTTTTTTTGTCAGAGTCCCACTGTGTTGCCCTTGGTAGAGTGCCATAGCGTCACAGCTCACAGCAACCTCAAACTCTTGAGCTTAAGGGATTCTCTTGCCTCAGCCTCCCAAGTAGCTGGGACTACAGGCACCTGCCACAACACTGGCTATTTTTGGTTGCAGTTGTCATTGTTGTTTTAGCTGTCCGGGGCTGGATTCGAAGCTGCCAACTTCAGTGTATGTGGCTGGCACTGTAACCACTGTGCTATGGGCGCCAAGCCATCCTGGTTCTTTTGTTAATGAGTTAGATAATCCCCCTCTAGGCCCATTCCCTCATCTAGAAACTGAGGCGGGGAATCAGAATAAATACTCTCCAAGGTCACTTGTAGTGGTGATGTGCTAAGAGTTAAATAGCTGCTATATGTCTACACCAGATGCTGGACTAAGCATTTTCTATTTTTTATTTCACTTAATCGCCATGATAGCTCCTGTGAGGTAGACATTAATGATATCCTTACTTCATACATATGCTTTACAGATGAGGACATCGTAGCTCAGAACTTAAACGACTTACCCGAGAAAATACAGCTAGCAAAGGGCAGAGCCAGGATTTGGATTCAGGTCTGCCCGATCCTGATCCCACACCCCACACCCCACGCTCAGAACTGCTTCCCTAAGCAGCAACTTTGCAGGCTCTATGCCATCCTAATTGTCCTTGAAGCCCAGACAAGTTGAGGCTGCTAAAGAAAGAAAATTGACCCTGCCTCTCTGCTTTGCATTTTGAGGTTCTGCCTAAGATGTAGGTAGAAGTAGGTGGATTCTTTGATGCTGTGAGCTGAATTGTCAAGTGAAGGCCTCTTTCAGTGATCTCCTGGTGATGATTTGCTTGATTTGCTGCCATGCCTGGAGTCCTGGGCATCCATGGAGAAGCAGGAGGGCACTGCCCGCAAGCTGGGAACATTAGCAAAATGTGTGCCTCCTGATCCCTCTCTTATGTTCTGGGATGTCAGATAAATCCTGGATGGGTTCTTAGTTCTATACGCTAATGATATTAATGAGGGCAGGCGAGCCTAGTGAAAATTTAATAGACAAGTATAAAAAGTTTCACAGACTCTGCAAAAGTTCTTTTGAAGGTCCATACAAAGCCACAGAACTGCTTAGAACTCTCCGTCCAAGGAAATTATCAAACCTCCCTTATTTCTGGAGGACGATGCAATCTGTTTATTAAATGCCTAAATTAGAGGGAGAGGACACACTACAGTTGGGGTTTTCCACCATAATTCATCTGAGGCTCTCGGTCAGGGAAATTTGAGCCTGGGGCCCACTTAGCTTCCTGACCACTTCCTGCTCCCAGGCTTCCTCCAACCCTGTGCCTCTAATAAGTTCAGGTTGTTTATAGTTCAGCTCTAGTTAACTCTTTGAAGTCTGGGTGGATAAATCACTGTTCAAGTCCATGAACCACTTAATATACATCAAAGATTGGCCAATAAGCAATTGTTCCAGCGTGGGTACTTCTATTGTAAGGATCAAATGAGATAATATATGTGTGTGAAAACACTGTGTGATCTTTGAAGCACAGTAAATTACTTTTATTATTATTTTTCTCAATAAGATGGCTTATTTATTTATAAGATGGATGTTTGTTCTCATTAGGGGCCTTCAGACGAATCGAATTGGTACTCGTTGAACCTGGAAAAGTACTAAACTTTCCCTGGACTTCCTCTTGTGTTCCTGAAGCTAATTGACACTTGTTTAAGTCACTTCTGATTGGCCTTGTGACCTTGGAGCCGGTGTAATTTGCTTACTGTTTCTCTTCAAGGAGAATGTGAAAGGCAGAAGATGCAGGAGGACTTTCAGCAACGAGGGCTTGGTTTTGTCCATTGTCCCCTGTACCCTGTTCCAGAGTGAGTGCTTCTCATGGGGCAGTGTTGTGGGCTAAGTGCCTGAGGGGCCTTCGTGTGCACTGGGGTGAATCAAACACAGGCAAAGACAGGTCAGCTAGGAAATGGAGCTAGTTAATTTTCTGAGAAAACCCTCTTCCAAAAATTCCTTAGTTGATCCTCGTATACTGCTGGTGAAAAAGAAAATTGGTATAACCTTTTGGGGGAGAATTTAATAATCTCTCACAAAATTATATATACATTTATCTTTTGGCTTACCAATCCTATTTCTAGGAATTTATCCTGAAGATACCCTTCCAACCATGTGGAAATGCATATGCTGGAGGTTATTCATGGCAGTGTTGCTTGTGATTGCAAAAATATTAGAGACGATTAATACCTATGTCCATATATAGGCAAGTGGCTGAATAGACTATGGCATGGCCAAAGAGTGGAGTATCATGCAACTGTTAAAAAGAATGAGGGTGCTGGTAGGAATGCAAACTAATATGTTCCTTTTGGAAAGATGTTTGGAGATCACTTAAGGATCTAAAAATAGACCTGCCATTTGATCCTTCAATTCCTCTACTAGGTATATATCCATAAGCCCAAAAATCACTTTATAACAAAGGTATTTGCACCAGAATGTTTATTGCAGCCCAATTCATAATTGCTAAGTCATGGAAGAAGCCCAAGTGCCTATTGACCCATGAATGGATTAATAAATTATGGTATATGTACACCATGGAATATTATGCAGTCTTAAAAAAAGATGGAGACTTTACCTCTTTAATGTTTACATGGACGGAGCTGTAGCATATTCTTTTTAGCAAAATATCTCAAGAATGGAAGACAAAGTATCCAATGTACTCAGCTCTACTATGAAACAAATTTATAAACACCCACACTTTCATATGAAAGCTATAACCCAACTATAGCCCAAGAAGAAGGGGAAAGAGGAGAGGAAGGGGAGGAGAGGGGAAGGATGGGTGGAGGGAGGGTAATTGGTGGGACCACACCTATGGGGCATTTTACAAGGGTACAAGTTAAATCTACTAAGTGTACAATATAAATGTTAATATAATAACTAAGAAAATGCGGCTATGTTAACCAGGTTGATGGAAGTATTTCAAATTGTATATAAAACCAGCACATTGTACCTCATAATTGCATTAATGTACACAGCTATGATTTAATTTAAAAAAAAAAAAAAAGAATGAGGGTTCTCTTTATGCACTGATAGGGAGTGACTTACGGGATATATTTTTATTTTATTTTATTTTTATTTGGGGATATATCTTAATTTAATTTAATTTAATTTTTTATTTTGAGACAGAGCCCCAAGCTGTTGCCCTGGGTAGAGTACAATGGCATCACAGCTCATAGCAACCTCCAAGTCCTGGGCTTAAGCGATTCTCTTGCCTTAGCCTCCCAAGTAGCTAGGACTACAGGCGCCCGCCACAACACCTGGCTATTTTTTGGTTGTAGTTGTGATTGTTGTTTGGCAGGCCCAGGCTGGATTCAAACCTGCCAGCTCTTGTGTGTGTGGCTGGCGCCTTAGCCGCTTGAGCTACAGGTGCTAAGCCTGGGATATATTTTTAGATAAAAAAAATGACAAGTGCAAAAAACATGTTTATAGTAGGCTTACTTTTGTGTAAGAAAGAAAGGGAAGTAAAAAAATATATAGATTTATCTGCTCGTTTGTATAAGAAGAGACACAGGAATAATAAACCAGAAACTAATAGAATTGGTTACCTATAGAAGTGGGTAGAAACAGTACACAATCAGTGCTTAATAGGCATCTCCTGATGATGAATTATAGGGTGTGGCAGAAGGAATGATTGATTCATCCTGGGAATATCAGGAAAGATTTCTTTTGCTGTCTTGAAAGATGAGTATGTGGTCACCAGGTTGGCTGACTGTAATGGGGAGATTGTTTCAGGCAGAGGGAACAGTTACTAGCAAAAGTCCTAATAGGGGAAATAGCTTGGTATGGAAAGTGGCTGGAGCATGGAGTAGGAGGGGGACTACTGGGAGAGAAGGCTAGATTAGGCAGGGGGAAACCGGTATGTGCACTTCCTTTTATGCAAAGATAATGAATTTCACTTTTCTTCCAAGTGAGATGAGAAGGCATTGGGATATTTTGAGCAGAAGAGTGACGTGGGCCACTTGATGCTGCATCTGTCCCTCTGGCTGTCAAGTGGGAGTGGATTGAAGGGGTGAGAGTGGAACCAGGGAGTCCAGTAAGGAGGCTATCAGGTAAGAAAGGATGGAGGCGTGGACCAGAAAGGTAATACAGGTAGAGCACACCAAATCTGAATATAAGAAATCCAAAATGCTCCCTAATCTGAAACTTGAGTGTCAATATGATTCTCAAAGGAAATGCTCATTTGGATTTCAGATTTGGGGGTTTAGGATGCTCAATTTGTAAGTATAATGCAAATATTCCACCCTCCACCCTCCACAAAAAAAAAAAATCCAAAATCTAAACCACTTCTGTTCCCAAGCATTTCAGATGAGGGATACTTGATATATAGTAGAGGTGAAAAGAAATGGGCATGTTCTAGATATATTCTGAAGGTAGAGCCAGCAGGACAAATTAATAGACTAGATGTGGGAAAGGATGAAAGAGAAAAGGGAGTCTGGGCTACTTCCTAGATTTTTGGCTTAAGTCATGAGGTATCTGATGGAATCATATAGCAAGAAGGGCAATAGGGAACAAGGAGCAAAATTCGTGGGGAAAAATAATGAGTTAAGTCTAGGATACAGTAAGTGTGAAATGTCAGTGGGATACCCAGCAGTTGGACATATGGGTCTGGGGTTAAGGGGAGAGATCCAAGCTGGGTCCACAGATATGAGAATATATAGATGGAGGTGGAGAGATGATACTGGATGGGGTCAAAATGGGGAAGTGTATGTGCTGGAGTGAGAAGAGAAGAGGTCCAGGGACAGAGTCCTGGGGACCATTGACACATAAGAGGGACAGAAGAGAATAATCTTGTAAAGGTGGCTACAAAGGGAAGGTAACAGGTGCAGGAGGAGGACTAGGGAAAAAGAGGCACCAGGAGGCTGAGGAGAAAGGGAGTTTGCAGGGGAGCCTGTATAGCAATGCCCAGGGCTAAAGTGGCCACTGGGTCTGCCATTTCCTTTGAATCCTCAGATACAGGGGAGTGGTTGAAACAGAACCTGAACTGCTGGGCTCAGGAGTGAGTGGGAAAGGAGAAAGTGGGTCAGGAAGGACTTCAAGGACTTTGAAAGGAGGGAGTAAAGTAGGGTGGCAGCCAGGACAAGAGGAGGGTGAAAGATTAGAGGAGAGTCCTTTTTATAAGGGAAGAGACAAGACAACAGAGGTGTGGGGAACCTGTGGCCTTCTGATTTCTTTCAGGATCCCTCTTCTTCTTCTTCTTTTTTTTTTTTGTTGAGACAGTCTCACTCTGTTGCCCAGGCTAGAGTACCATGGCATCAGCCTAGCTCACAGCAACTTCAAACTCCTGGGCTCAAGCAATCTTTCTGCCTCAACCTCCTGAGTAGCTGGGAAGACAGGTGCCTACCACAACCGCTAGCTAATTTTCTATTTTTTTTTTTTTTTTTTTTTTTTTACCAGAAACAGGGTCTCACTCTGGCTCACACTGGTCTCCAACTCCTGAGCTCAAGTGATCCTCCCACCTCGGCCTCCCAGAGTACTAGGATTACAGGCATAATTCACCATGCCTGACCAAGATTGTTCTTTTTTAAGCACAAAAGGAGGTAAGAAAAGCTTCAACTCCCTGATACATCTCTTTTAATAAAAGGATTTGTTCTATAAAATTTGGATTCCTTCCAAAAGCCACACTTAAGTACCTAGTAAGCCACAAGTTTCCTTAAGGCTGCAGGTTCCCCACCCTCAGGAGCCAGATAGCGAAATGGGAGGTGGGGGCTTAGAT
This sequence comes from Loris lydekkerianus, assembly GCA_963574355.1. Lineage (NCBI taxonomy): Eukaryota > Metazoa > Chordata > Mammalia > Primates > Lorisidae > Loris > Loris lydekkerianus. The sequence goes on from CAUYPK010143852.1 coordinate 7,773, forward strand.
GGCTTGGAGAGCCCCGGAAGAAAGGTTAGGATTGAGTAGGAGAAGGGAGACCTGTCCTTAAAGGGTTACTTCTCATGAAATCATTTTCAATGTGAAGGAAGCAGCTTGGGGCTCTTTGTGAACTTGGATAGTGTGGTATAAACTCGTGCTTGTTAGTTTAAATAGAAACCCGGGCCTTGATCATAGGCATCTGGAGAGGACAATACTGACAGAGACATGGGTTTCTCCCTGGAAAGTGCATACAAGGCACACTTCAAATGTGCCTATACAGATACAAGCACATTGTGATGTAATGTACGCTGCATGGAGCCCACAGTATATATATATATATATTTTTTTTTTTTTTGAGACAGAGGCTCAAGCTGTCGCCCTGGGTAGAGTGCCATGGCATTACAGCTCACAGCAACCTCAAACTCTTGGGCTTAAGCCATTCTCTTCTACTAGGTTCCTGCCACAATGCCTGGCCATTTTTTGGTTGTAGCTGTCATTGTTGTTTGGCAGGCCCGGGCTGGATTCGAACCTGCCAGCTCTGGTGTATGTGGCTGGCGCCTTAGCCTCTTGAGCTACAGGCGCCGAGCTGGAGCCCAGAGTATTAACTGAGGTAAATAGTCTCCCTTAAAACAAATTACAAGCCTTTATAGTGAATAAATAGGACCTAATGAATGAGTTTGACAGATTGTTCTGTGGCGCTCTGGACTTTGGCCAGTAGACAGGCTTAGAACAGAACAGGGAGAAAAGGCCCCAGGCTCCTTTCCTGGTTCTGCCTCTGAGGCTGCCCTTAGCTCTGAAGGTTCAGCAGAACTTGAGGCAGGAGCAAGGCCTGGGTTTGGCAACAGCTCTGCTTTTTTATGAAGCAGAAAGTCCCACGGATTATAAAGTTCGCTCTCCAAATGAGAAGGGCTTAGGGCTAAGACGTTCTGTTCCTTAGACAATGGAGCCTACAAGCTACTTTAAAAGAGCTCATGCAAGTCATTGTCTAACTGAAAAACAATGGGCTGACCCTTGCTCCATGGCAAGGTGTCATATATTGAACAGAGAAGCAAGACATTTGGTTTTGACCTGGGTTCTGCTACAAGCTTGCTGTGTGACTTTGGGCAAGTATCTCCCACATGCTGGGCTTCAGCTGCTCCATTTGCCATCTAAGTGGAGTGGACAGATGATGACTCAGGTACCTGTGACCCCGACTTTCTATGTTTTCTTAAATTAATAAACTTTATTTTTTTTAGAGCAGTTTTAGGTTGACAGCAAAGTTGAGCAGGAATTACAGAGAGTCCCCATATGCCCTGTTCCCCACAGGAGCACAGCCTTCCCCACTAACCACATCCCCCACTGAGGCGGTACGTACACTTGTTACAATTGATGGCCCTGCATTGACACATCATTATCATCCAGAGTCCATAGTTTATATTCTTTGGGTTTTGGGGTTTTGACAAATATATAATGACATGTTTCCACCATTACAGTAGCATACAGAATAGCTTCCCTGCACTGAAAATCCCGTCTGTGTTCCACCTGTTCATCCCTCCCTCTTCATTAACACCCCCCTCAAAGCCAGGATTTTTTTTTTTTTTTTTTTTTTTTTTTTTTTAGTAGAATGGATGGCCCCTGGGTAGAGTGCCGTGGGGTCATAGCTCCCAGCAACCTCACACTCTTGGACTTAAGTGATCCTCCTGCCTCAGTCTCTCCAGTAGCTAGGACTACAGGCACCCGCCACCACACCCAGCTAGTTTGTCTATTTTTAGTAGAGACGGGTCTCACTCTTGCCCGGGGTGCTCTCAAACTCCTGAGCTCATTCAATCCTCCCACTTCAGCCTCCCAGGGTGTTAGGATTACAGGCATGAACCACTCACTGCTCCTGGACCAGGATTCTTTTTTTTTTTTTTTTTTTCTTCATTTTTGTTTTGTTTTGTTTTTTGCCGGGGGTGGGTTTTTAATCGCCACCTCCGGTATATAGGGCTGGCACCCTACCCCTTTGAGCCACAGGCGCCTCCCAGGATTCTTTTTTTTTTAATGGAGACAGAGTCTTCCTTCACTGTGTTGCATAGGCTGGAACTCCTGGGCTCAAGAGATCCTCCTGCCTTAGCATCCTGAGTAGCTGGGATTACAGGCATTAGCCACCCAAGCCCAGATCTTTTTACTGTCTCCACAGTTTTGCTTTTTCTAGATTTCATATAGTTAGAATCATACATTGTATGTAATGTTTCCAGAGTGGTTTCTTTCAGTTAGTAATAGGCATTTAAAGTTCCTCCAAGTCTTTTCATGGCTTGATAGTGCATCTCTTTTTAGCACTGAATAATATTCCATTGTCTAGATCAGCGGTTCTTAACCTGTGGGTCGCGACTGTATTAAAGGCTGGCAGCATTAGGAAGGCTGAGAACCACTGGTCTAGATGTACCACAGTTTCTTTATCCATTCATCTACTGACAGGCATCTTGGGTGCTTCCAGGTTTGGGCAACTCCAATATAAATAAAGCTGCTATAAACATTCCTGTGCAGGTTTTGCGTGGACATAAGTTTTCAAGTTACTTGGTTAAATACCAAGGAATGTGAATTCTGATAGGAGAATGTTCAGTTTTATAAGCAATTGCCAAATTGTCTTCCAAACTGGCTGTATCATTTTTGCATTCTCAACAGTAATGAATGAGTATTGCTGTTGCTCCACATCCTCACCAGCATTTGGTGCTGTCAGGGTTATAATTTTTTGGCTATTCTAATAGGTGTCTCGTTTTAATTTGCAATTCCCTCATGGGATTCTGTTGAGCATTTTTTCATATGGTTATTTTCCATTCATATATTTTCTTGGGTGGGGTTTCTATTTATGTTTTTGCCCATTTCAAAATCACGGTGCCTTTTTTTTTTTTTTTTTTTTTTTTTAGACAGAGTCTCACTCTGTAGCTCTGAGTAGAGTGCCCTGGCATCATAGTTCACACCTCAAACCCCTGGGTTGGAGTGATCCTCTTGCCTCAGCCTCCTGAGTAGCATCCACCACAATGCACAATGCCTGGCTAGTTTTTCTATTTTTAGTAGAGAAAGGGTCTTACTCTTGCTCAGGCTGGTCTGAAACTCCTGAGCTCAAGCAACCCACCTGCCTTTGCCTACCAGAATGCTATGATTACAGGCATGAGCCACTGCACCTGGCCCAGGTTGTTTTCTTATTGTGGAATTTTTAACAGGCATATATATATTTATTTTATTTTATTTTTTTGGTTAGCAATTCTTTTTGCAGTTTTTTTTTTTTTTTTTTCCCGGCCAGGGCCGGGTTTGAACCTGCCACCCCTGGTACATGGGGCCAGAACCCTACTCCTTTGAGCCACAGGCACCGCCCTGGTTAGCAATTCTTTATCAAATGTGTCTTTTGGAAATATTTTCTTCCAGTTTACGACTTGTTTTCTCACTCTCCTAACAGTGTCTTTACAGAGCAGAAGTTTTTAATTTTACTCAAGTCTAGCTTATCAATTATTTCTTTTATAGATTTGGTGTTGAATCTAAGAAGTCATCATCAAACCCACGGTTTTCTAGGTTTTCTCCTTTGTTACCTCTTAGAAGTTTTATAGTTTTGCATTATACATTTATGTTTATAGTCCATTTCGAGTTAATTTTTGTGAAGGTTGTAAGGTCTGTGTCTAGATTCTTTTCTTATGAATGTTTCATGATGAAAAGTTTTCTGAATAGTTTGAATTTATTAGTTGAATGAATAGGACTATTCCATTTCTGCTTGTGTGAGTTTTGGCAGATTTTGTCTTTCAAGGAATTGGTCCATTTTATCTAGGTTATCAAATTTGTATTCATAATATTCCCTTATAATTCTTTTGATATCCATGGGATCTGTTGTAATATCCCCCATTTCTGATGGTAGCAATTTGTGTCTTCTCTCTTGTCTTTTTAGTTAGCCTGGCTAGAGGAGTATTGATTTTGTTGATCTTTTCAAAGAACTAGCTTTTGGTTTTGCCCATTTTCTCTAGTCATTTCCAGTTTTCAATTTCATTGATGTCTGCTCTAATTTTTTTTATTTTTTTTTTTTTTCTTCTGGCTACATTGGGTTTAATTTGTTCTTCTTTTGTCATTTCCCTAAGGTGAAAGCTTAGATTATTGATTTTTAGGTCTTTTTCTTTTCTAAAATACACACTCAGGGCTATAAACTGCCTTCTAAAGTACACTGCTTTTGCTGCATCCCACAAATTTCGATAAGCTGCAATTTTACTTTCACTTACCTCAAAATATTTAAAAATTTCTCTTAAGATTTCTTCTTTGATCCATGTGTTATTAGAAATATGTTGTTTACTCTCCAAGTATTTTGGGTTTTTTCAGCTATCTTTCTGTTATTGATTTCTAGTTAATTCCATTGTGGTCTGAGAGTAGACATTGTATGGTTTCTATTCTTTTAAACTTTTTAAGGAGTGTTTTATATCCAGTATGTGGTCTATCCTAGTGAATATTCCTCGTGAGCTTAAGAAAAATGTGTATTCTGCTGTCATTTGATGGAATTGTCTATAGACATCAATTATATCCAATTGATTGATGGTACTGTTAAGTTCAACTCTCTCCTTAATGATTTTCTGCCTGCTGGATCTGTCTATTTCTGATATAGAGATAGAGAAGCTTCCAGCTATAATAGTGGATTCATCTATTTCTTCTTGCAGTCCTATTGGTTTTTATCTCACATATTTTGACTCTTGTTTTGTAACACATATACACATTAAATATTGTTATGTCTTCTTGGAGAATTGAACCCTTTATCATTGTGTAATGCCTCCATTTATCCATGATAACTTTCTTGCTCTAAAGTCTGTTCTCTCTGAAATTAGTATAGCTACTCCCACTTTCTTTTGTGTTGGCATGGTATATCTTTCTCTACCTTTTACTTTTAATTTATATGTTTCTTTATATTTAAAGTGGGTTTCTTACCAGGTGCATTGGCTCATGCCTGTAATCTTAGCACTTGGGAAGCCGAGGTGGGTGGATTGCTTGAGCTCCTAAGATCAGCCTGAACAAGAGCAACACCCCTGTCTCTAAAAGAATAGCCAGGCATTACAGCAGGTACTTGTAGTCCCAGCTACTTGGAAGGCTGAGGCAAGAGGATCACTTGAGCCTGAGAGTTTGAGGTTGCTGTGAGCTATGACAGTACAGCACTCTACCAAGGGCAAGAAAGTGGGACTCTGTCTCAAAAATAAATAAAGTGGGTTTCTTATAGACAACATATAGTTGGGTCTTGGTTTTTTTTTTGCTCTACTCTGATATTCTCTGTCTTAAATTGGTATATTTAGACTACTGAGGCTCAAGTGATTATTGATGTAGTTGGATTAATATCTACCGTATTTGTTACTGTTTTCTGTTCTTTCTTCTTCATTCCTATTTTTGCCTTCCGCATTTTTTCTGCCTTTTGTAATTTCAGTTAAGCATTTTCATGAGTTCATTTTCTCTTTCTTGTCACATCAATTACATATATTTTTTTTGAAACACAGTCTTACTATGTTGCCCTTGGTAGAGTGTTGAGGTGTCACAGCTCACAGCAACCCCAAACTCTTATACTTAAGCAATTCTCTTGCCTCAGCCTCCCAAGTAGCTGGGACTACTGGCCCCCTCCATAATGCCTAGCTATTTTTTTTGTTATAGTTGTCATTGTTGTTTAGCAGGCCTGGGCCAGGTTCAAACCCACGAGCCCTGGTGTATATGGCTGGTGCCTTAACCACTGAGCTACAGGTGCCGATCCCTAAATTATACTTTTTAAAAACTTTTTTAGTAGTTGCCCTAGAGTTTGCAATATATGCTTACAACTCGTCCCAGTCCACTTTCAAATAAACTATACCAGTTCATAATAGTGGAAGTACCTTATAACAAAATTATACTAGTCCTTCCCTCTTGTCTCTTGTCTTATTGCTGTCATTCATTTAAAATATATATAATCAAATACATTCTTGCTATTACTATTTTTTAAAAACTATTAAATAAATTAAGAATAAGAATTGCTTTCACTTATTGTTTTTTTTATTGTTAAATCATAGCTGTGTACATTAGTGCAACCAAGGGGTACAATATGCTGGTTTCATATACAATTTGAAATATTCTCATCAAACTGTTCAACGTAGCCTTCATGGCATTTTCTTAGTTATTGTATGTAGACATTTGTATTCTGCCTTTAGTAAGTTTCGCCTGTACCCATTCTAAGATGCACCTGTAGGTGTGGCCCCACCCATTACCCTGCCTCCACCTCAACCTCCCCCCTCTCCTCCCCTCCCTTGGTCCTTTCCCCATATTCTTGTGCTATAGTTGGGTTATAGATTTTATATGAAAGCTATAATTTAGCTTCATAGTAGGGCTGAGTACATTGGATACTTTTTCTTCTATTCTTGAGATACTTTGCTAAGAAGAATATGTCCCAGCTCCATCCATGTAAACATGAAAGAGGTAAAGTCTCCATCTTTCTTTAAGGCTGCATAGTATTCCATGGTATACATGTACCACAATTTGCTAGTCCATTCGTGGGTCGAT